>JAJQOW010000360.1:0-75000 GCA_037975125.1 Latrodectus hesperus | reverse complement strand
AATTCTTGATTTTGGAAGAACAAGCTGCCATTTGAAATTACGTCCATCATCGGACTCCCATTTCCTGTATAAGACACCATTTCTTATATGGAGTGAGTCCCAAAGAGCCCAATATTGCTTAGTAGCAGGACTGTAGGTGGAGATATCCTGCCAACTTGGTCTCATACTAGAAGATTCTTTCAATTCAAGAATTGGATTTATATCTGGGTCTTCTTTTTGGGCTTCCCTAAGTCCTTCATCACTCCATGGGTCTGGTTTTGATGGAGGTGAAACAGTAACTTGGCGTACCGAAGTATTTATCAGCTGATAGTTCTTCTCTACTCTAGAACAGTATCGGCAGCTTTCATTACACGGCTTCCTTGATAGTGCATCAGCATTTCCATGAAGAGTTCCTTTGCGATGACGTATTTCAAAGTCAAACTCCTGGAGTCGTTGAATCCATCTGGCTACCTGTCCTTCCGGATTTTTAAAATTTAAAAGCCAGGTTAAGGATGCGTGATCTGTCCGGAGCAAGAACTTTCTTCCATAGAGATAATGGTGGAAATGTTCTATGGCTTTAACGATTGCCAGCAATTCCTTCCTGGTTGTACAGTAATTCCGCTCTGGTTTCGATAGACATTTACTCCAATAAGCAATGACATATTCTTTATCATCAATTTCTTGCGACAAAACAGCTCCGATATTTTCGTTGCTGGCATCCGTATCTAAAATGAATAATTTTTCGGGCTGGGGATATGCAAGAACGGGCGAAGATGTCAACGCCTCCTTCAGTTGTTTAAAAGCTTTCTCACATTCATCTGTCCATAGAAATCTCTGTTTAACTTCTGTCAACTTGTGAAGAGGTCTGGCAATACTTGAAAAACCCTTAACAAATTTCCTGTAATATGTGCATAGTCCAAGAAAACTTCTTAATTGGTGGACATCTTTTGGACGACTCCAGTCCTTAACTGCGGAGATCTTTTCAGGATCTGTTCTTACACCTTCAGCAGAGATAATGTGTCCCAGATAGCTTACTTCACGTCGGAATAGATTACATTTGCAAGGATTCAGCTTCAGGTTGGCCATTTTTAATTTTTCCAGCACCTTTCGGATGTTTCTTAAATGGTCTTCGAATGTGCGCCCTACAATAATGATATCGTCCAAATATACCAAACAGGCTTCGTAGGAAAGTCCTCGTAATACTGTCTCCATCAGGCGCTCAAACGTTGCAGGTGCATTGCAAAGCCCAAATGGCATAACCTTGAACTGCCAAAGTCCTTGTCCTGTGGTGAACGCAGTCTTTTCTCGATCCTCAGGATGTATCTCTACTTGCCAATAACCACTCTTGAGATCCAAAGTCGAAAACCATTGTTTTCCGGATAAAGCATCAAGTGTATCGTCAATCCTAGGAAGAGGGTAACTATCTTTTTTAGTGATGTTGTTTAACCGACGATAGTCAACGCAGAATCGGGTAGAGCCATCTTTCTTCCGAACTAAAACAATAGGCGAAGCCCAAGGACTCTCTGATGGCTCAATAATGTCATTCTGCTGCATTTCCATCAGAAGATTATCCACCTCTTCCTGCTTAGCGAATGGCAATCTTCTCGGATGTTGTTTAATGGGTGGATGATTTCCTGTATTGATTCGGTGCTGCGTCAATTTGGTTCGCCCAACATCATCTGATTTCTTGGAAAAGAGATCTCCGAATTCTAATAATAGATTTCTTGCAGCATTCCTCTGTTTATCATCTAACTCTGCACTCTGAAGGATTTCATTAATTAGAGTGTCAGGAGGCTCAGATAGTGTGGTTTGACAATTTCGGTTAATACAGGTCACTGGAGTGCAAGTCGCCAGCACTTCTCCTTCTTTTATTAGTTTTACCTTATTGCTTAGATTAGCAACTCTTACCGGGATTACATTTCGTGAAAGGTCGACGAGGGAAGAAGCCACTAGTACTCCTTTAACGCTATTGTCGGAATCTGGATATTCAGTCAATCCATAATGAAAATTATTATCTTCTGAAAGAGCTCCGGAAACTATTGTCTCAGTTCTAGGTGGTAATGTTGTTTCACTCTTTGCAGTTATATGATGGACTGATTTAATATCTGAATATTTCGTCTTAAAAATCGTTATGTCTTCAGAACATGAGTGTAGTTCATTATTTTTAAAATCTAACTTGAAATTGTTTTCTTTGAGGAAATCCAATCCAAGAATAAATTCATCATTTATATCAGCGACATATGCCATATGATGGTAAACGGCATTACCAAATGCAATGTTTAGCTTGACTTTTCCATGCACTTTAATCTTATCACCTGTCACAGTTTGGAGGGTAATGCAGGGCGGCGTCCAGATGAGTTTGTCACCAAGTTTGCGAGCCAAATCTGTCCTAATGATAGTTACGTTGGCTCCAGTATCGATTATCATTCTGCAGGGAACTTCGTTGACATGTCCCATAACGAAAAGTCCGTTGTCGCCGCTACTTACGGAAGAAATGTGAAACGATTTGAAATGGAGCTTCTGACTCTCTGGACATCTCCGCCCCGCGAGATGGCCACATATTAGTTTCCCTGCTGTGGTGGAAGATCATTTCCACCATTTTTTCGTTTCGGGCAGTCTCTCTGAACGTGTCCGACTGCACCGCAAGTCCAACACTGAATTTTCGTGTTTCTGCCACCTTTACTCAATTCTAAGTTACGGAATTTTCTCCGCAGATCTTCGATTTGCTTTCTGAGATCACAGTCCGTATTAGTAGCAGAGACGGCTCTGATTGAGTGCCGGTCTTTACGCGCGGCCTGCTGGGCAGCCTCTATCTTATGTGCGTAGACTAGGGCAGATCCAATATCTTTGACATCGGCGAGTCTAAGTGTTTTCTGTATCTCCGGATCCCTCACACTATCGATGAAGTGATGGAGAGCCAGATCTTGACGTGTCTCAGCTGGGCAGTCCGAAAATGCTAGATGGGAAAGTCGCTGAATATCGGCAGCCAATTCTTGAAGACTTTCACCCGCTTTTTGATAGCGGGACTTTAACTGTAGTCTGCTATATTCCTTAGTGCACTTATCTCCAAACCGCAGCTCAAGCGCACTCGATAGGGCTTGGAAATCGTGCCTCTGCTCCTCCGGAAGCGTCTCGAGGATGTCAGCCGCGTCTCCTCTTAAAGAAGCCGCCAGGTGAAAAGCTTGGGCTCGGGGATTCCATCCATTAGCTTCCGCTACCATCATAAACTGAGTCTTGTATACTTGCCAGGATGATTTCCCATCAAATGTTGAGAGTTTAATATTGGCTAGGGAAGGCACAAATGTCACGTTGGGTTCCTCATGTTTGTTTGATATTTGCTTCTCCAAGCTTTCAATCTTCTTATTCATATTGTCTAATGCTTCTTCAACGTTTTCTTCTATCTCCAGAACTTTAGTTTCAACTGAAGTTACCTTATCTTCCATTGCATTCATCTTCTCCTGAATGATGTTGGAGAATTCTTCTTTAACACTTACAATGTCCTTCTTAAGTTCCTTTTTAAGCTCCTCCTGTCCAGCTTGCATCTCCTCCTGTCCAGATTTTATCTCTTTCATCATCTCGGTTTTAATCTCTTCTTGTCCAGCTTTCATCTCTTCTTGTCTAGCTTTCATCTCTTCTTGTCCAGCTTTCATCTCTTCTTGTCCAGCTTTCATCTCAGTTTTCATATCTTCTTGTCCAGCTTTCATCTCAGCCATCTGCTCCGCTAATTTTTCGAGAAGACTTTTCATTAAATCCATATCCATTTTTCTTGTGACACGCTGCATCAACTCTTCAACCCCGATTCTGACACCAGTTGTACCGAGCTCCACGGGTTCGTGTTGATTGAGAGTTGAATAAAGCGACCACTTAATGAACACAAGACTTTTATTCGTAAAAAACTTCACTAGATAAACAAAATTCCCGCTGTAACAATCACAATTATACAGCTACAATTCGTCAGATACAATAGGAAATAGCTTCCAATCACAGGTCTCAAATACCTCAGACAGAGAACAACTAGCAGTCACAACTAATCGTCTTCACTCACTGACTGTCTTCACAAAACTGACTCTTCCATGTCGGGCTGCGGTATTTATACCTGACTTGGCGGAGAAATCTACCAATTTCGCCAAGGTTCTGGAAGCTTCTAGGCTATCTCGAAAAATATTGGTCCTAGAGCTTAGGTGATGGATGTTTCCAGAAGTATCGATTTCTCGCCAAGTCGCCAAAAATCTCGCCAACCGTCGCCAAGTCGCCAAGAATCTCGCCAACTGTCGCCATGTCGCCAAATCATTAGGAAATCCGCTTTTAAACTACAACACGTCTAAATACCGCAATTTTTGCCCAAAATGTGAGAATTTCTGATCTGTCTGAGATATTTTACGACAAATATAATCATTATTTACAAATTTGTAACAATATATATATATATATATATATATATATATATATATATATATATATATATATATATATATATATATATATGCATATATATATATATGTATATATATATATATATATATATATATATATATATATATGTGTGTGTGTATATATATATATATATATATATATATATATATATATATATATATATATATATATATATATATATATATATATATATATATATATATATATATATATATATATATATATATATATATATATGTATGTATGTATGTATATATATGTATATATATTATTTTTGCTACCTAAATCATCTCGTTTTTCAGCAGAAATTACAAATTGCACTTAGTATTCGCTGCTGAGGATCTTGAAGCACCGTTTTCACTGAGATAAATGCTTAAATACATTCCCCAAAGGAATCTCTTATCCATTCAATCCATTCTTTAAACAAGAACATTTATAAAATCTCCAATATCCCAAAAACGTCCACATGTTGTTGTTATTTGCTGCTAACGTCACATTTTCTATTATTACTCTAGTACGCGGACTGGTAGTGCCTCGAATTCATCACCATCCAACACTGGTCGATGTCTTTATCTGAAGTGTTTTCTGGCGAGAGAGAAATGTTTTTCGTGACATTGTATTCTCGAAGAGCATTTAGTTTTTGAGTCTTCGAGAAGTGTGTCTTTCAAGCGCTGATGAATGGTTCTTGTTCTGGGAAGCTCCATTTTCTTCTCCTTCGATGCTACTGACACGAAGCTCTCTAAAAACAAAAAGCCATAAAAGAGATTCCGTTTCGAAAAAAATTAAATGGTAAGGAAACTGGGGTAAGAAATAGAAATAAAACATAGTCACGCGTCGTTCCGCTAAGGGGATCACGTACGAAATTTAATGAGCAGTTAGCTCATTAAGTGGTCCTATTTCCGCTGTTATCTATTGTTGAGTCCACTGTTACTATATATTTTTGTAGATGAGAACATTTCATAAATGTTATTGTTGAGATTAGATGTTTTAGTGGTCGAGTTAGCCTAGTGGCTAGGGCATCGGGCATCCGTTCGAAAAGGCTGGGTTTGATTCCCAATGCCACCAAATATTTACCGTGTACATGCGACGGATGTCTTGTTAAATCTGTTGAGTCGAAAATCCTGTGGTCGGTCGTTGAGGTGTTACCATAGGTGTAATGGTCTGGAGAAAAATTCCTGTATCTACAGATCAAGAGTCAAAATTAAAGGACTGGATCATTTGGTGCTGCCATCTATCTGAAATATCTTGGAGCAAAAACGCTGGTGTCCGTCGTTGAACAGTTACCATGGGAGTGACGGTCTGAAGAAAATTTCCACCCTTTTCAAATCAAAAGTAAAAAAATGAGGAAATGGATCCTCTGGTGGTGCCATCTATCGGAAGAGTCATAAAGCAGAATAGTACTTTCACCACCCTGGTGCTCTGATTCAAAGAAAGACGCACCCTTCTGACTTAATTTCACATAGCCGTCGTTGAGCGAGCTTGGCTTTGTACAAGTGTCATAAGTAATAACAACAGAAGTTTTTGTTTATCGTGCTATAGTGATGTTTTTCTAATCATATTATAGGATCATTGATGGAAAATTCAACGAGCCGTTAACTCATTAAGTGATGGATTTATTTACGTCGTTGTCATGACTTTATCTTATGAATATAAGAATATTTCTCAAATGCTGTTGTTGAGATAAAATGTTTATGTATATCCTATAATTGTTGAGGTCTCTTTGTGCCAGATTTGTTTTTAATTATTAGAAAAATATTAATTACAGAATTATTTCCATAAAAATCGAATTTAAATCTGAAATTTATTTTCTGTTGGGGAATATGATGAATTGATCAAATAATTAATTTTCAGTTGATGTTATATCTATTAATTACATTATTCAATCTCTAAAAAAATTGTAGTTTAAAATACATTAATGTCTATGTAAAAGTTGTTCCATAATTTACTTAAGAAGTAATTTTTATTGAAGAATCATCTTTATGTAGTTGTAAATTGTAAACATATCTATTGATTCATATAGTAAACAATATATTGCTATCTATAGAATGTAATTTTGAGTAAATGATTTCTATAGTTTTACTAACTGGGAATTGTTTTACCGATGTTTTCACGATCATTTTATATTGACATGCATTATGATAGCATTTTATTGATACGTCAGTCAGATTGTTATTTATAGTCATCATTTTTGTACGTTTTAGCATTAAACTCAAAAAATTTTGAAAGAGAAAGTCAGCGTTGTTAAATTGGTAGGTTAAATCTGGTAGCCAATACGGATAACCAAATCTAGAAATTATAGGGCTAAGCAATGACTCATACAGTAATTGAGTTATTGTTCGGGATATAAGACACTTGAAATTTAATCGCAATTGTCTCAAAAATTCAAGACTTACTACAAAATAACTGTGAGAATAATAAATAAACGGAGTAAAAAAGGAATTGTCTTAAATCAATGCTTCTTTCTCCATCAAAAACTATTTTTGATTATACTGATGGCTATTTTGAGTATTTCTAAAAATAATAATTTTATAGAACATTAGCAAGTTTTTATGTGAATATTGATCCAAAGCAAGCAAATAATTAAAACAATTGTACCTATTAACATACTTAATTTTAACGAATGCATAAAAAACTGACTCTGATTTTTTATGGAAGTATACATTATAGATTGTTTTATTTTAGTAATTTAAATAGCTTAAAATTGATAATAAGAAAAGGAAAGATTTAATAAAATGTGGTTTCGCTAAAACTGCAAAACATTTATCGTTGTATTCACATTATTGTTTTACTATATAAAAAATCGATTTAATATTTTCTTGCGTGGAAAATACGCAAAGAAATAATTTATTAATGAAAATAGAAAATAACATATATATAAGTATGTCATTAAATATTTTTTGTTAATGTATTGTAGAATTTTATAGAAAAAGGCAATAGATCTAATGGTTTCTATAACAGTATTAAAATCAAATGATGCCAACCCATAGTAGAATGTCCTGGAAAATTATGATGCATTTTATACAATAATCAACATAAGAAAGAACATTTCTATACTTAAATAAATTGGATGTGATTCCAGTTAGAGTTCCAAAGGCAATTAGTACTAGTCAGTGTCCTAAAATGTATTCGTAGACTTCATAATTGTTAGGAAGAAAGAACAATTTTATATAGAAATTAGTTTCGTTAGCCCTTAAGTCCCACTGTCTTCTAGTATCAATCGACCCTGCTTGAAGTGCTAAAATATTTATTGTGGTTTCTGTTAGAGTAGGTGTAACCATTTTTTTCGTTGTGAGTGAATTATTCATTATCTTTTATATTCCTTAATAAAATTATACCATCAAGTTTATAGATATAATACAGATTAAAGTTCTAATGGTACAATGCCTCCTGATTTTAAAGTTTCGAAAGAAATACCTCACTTCAAAAATATCTTCTCATTTCATCCATTGATTGCATTCAGAAAATTATGTGGTTTTTAAAAATGGTGTTAAAATTATATGTTAATGTCCCATTAACTTCATTTAGAAAAAAGTATTTATCTATGTTAGTCATAGAGATTTATATAGTCTTTTCACTCAATGAATTCAATTTTAAATTTTATGTTAGTTTCGATTGTTTTCCTTTTCCAATATTTAAAATGTTTTAAAAGCTGAGATGAAATTGATCTATATTTGTTTGAAAAATTTCTTATGCATAGTTTATTGTAATTAAAATTTTTTTAAAAAGTTTGACTGAATCCAATTTGAACTTTCATTTATTAATGTAGCAAGAAAAAAGTTACAAAATCCACGTAAAAAAAATTAAAAACTTAAATCGTCCTTACCAATTTAAACTAACCATATAAAATACATGCTTTGTCTTGTCTTTTTCATTTTGCTTTTTCTCCTGATTCATTTTCAACGTGTTCAATTTTGGAAAGAATATCGCAAAAGATTTGAGAATTTCAAAGCTAATTTTTTAGACCAACAGTTTATTTTCGTGATTTTGAAAACTTATACAAACGGTAAAAATTATAATTAAAAAACACTTCTTTATTACTTGTAAAAATCATGGAAGGATTTTTTCCCATTGCCGAAGACACTCAGACATTCATTCGATGGTGAGCTTCGCTTTGGTTGCTGCCGCTCGAAGAATACGATTTAAAGGCAGGCAGCATATTCGTCGACAAGTCGGACACTGCCTCTATACGATGTGTCGTAGATGAAACGTTATCTGATATCATAGATATTTTAAACCAATGAGAATTGTGATAAAGTGACGTTATCATGATCTCAGTAGGAATGAAAGAAACAACCAATTAAGGGTTAGTAATTAAAAATAATATTAGGCTGCTATAAGAATGTATGTTATGCTGATTCTCAATTAAAGGAATAAATTACTAAAATAAGCATTTTCGAAGAATATAAGAAATGTTTTAAGTTTAAAATCCATAACAATAGTATAAAAGAGTATACTTCCTTAGAGCAAATATTATATTTAGTAAATCAAAATTCAAACTAGATAAATATTAATTTAAAACAATTTATCTTTATTACCAGAACGTTGCTTAGAATTTTCGTCGAATTCCGCTATTTATTTTGTAGCTCATTAATAAAGAGACATTATGAACAAAATTTTATAAAATAACAAATAAAGTAATAAAAAATTATGAACGCTGTAACAGACGATTTATAACTTTAGCAATAAAATTAAATTTTCCTCAAAGTACATTTGACACAAAAATAATTGATCTAATTCATAATTATGCTAAAGTATATTGTGGTGTCCTGAAAATTATTATTAATTATTCAAATTATGCTAATTATTATATTAGAATACGAATATCTGCAATAATTCCCTTATAAATAATTGAATTTATTTTTAAAAAATAAATGGCAACGGTTTCTAAGTATACTTGAAAGTAAAAATTCAAAGGAAACTACAAATCAAAAGGTAATCTCACAATTAAGAGAACGAGTTTAATACACCGCATTACAAAATTACTTTTAATTTTATTCCAGCTTTAAACTTTTTACTGAAAATTAAAACGTTTTATAAGGAACTATAAATAATAAAGAGTATTCAGTGCATAAAAAATATCTCAAATTTAACAGTAAATAATATGATACAAATGAAAATCCAACTAAGTGCTTTTATCTAAATTATTGGAGAAAAACTTCTTTAAAAGTAAAGATTTTTTTCTGCCCAGGAAATAAAAATAAAACAAATGCATTTTAAATAAAATAAAAACACTACGCTATATAAAGGATTTTTGGCGAAAAACGATCGAAAGTCATCTGAGATTTTTTATCTAGATTATTTTTCTCCCTACAGCCCCTTTCGGTACTTTCGCTTTGCTCTCTTCCAGGTGATAAGCTTCACTGTAACCGGTAAAAACCAAGATGGCGGAAAAACGTGAGCCATTAAAAGGAATACTTTTCTTTATTTATGTATAATGCATCGCGAAAGCGTTTCGAAACTTTTTCACGCCTTTATTTTTTTATGATTTTTTTTGTTCTGAAAGATGTTGAAATGGTAGTGGAAAAAATGTACCACAATAACCTCTTTTTTCTGTAAAAGAGACTGAAGAAAATAGGCAAATGTCTCTCCTACAAAAATTATGTGTTATGGTTAAATGGAGATCAATCGATGCGATAATTTTTAAATTTATCAAGTGTTTGTTCTCATTCTGTTTCTAATCAAGCCAAGAAGTAATATTTCCTAACTCTCCATTGCAAGTTGAATGCCATTTTCTTACGATATGTTACGTAACACAAGCTAACAAGAAAATGCTTTTTTATCTGGAAGGCTTAAACTGATATTAGCTGTATTTCAGACGCTGAATCTAAATAAGAAATTAATTCTCCTCATTCATTTCTATTTTTTTACAGAGTCCAAAACCATGTTTTATGCAATTTTTAGGAGAATAATTACTCATCTCGACACCTAATAATATTAGTGACATAAAAATAGAGATATTTCTTGGATTTAAAGTTTTTTTAGATAAAACATTCGCGTTATTGTGGCAATTTATTGAGTTAAGAACAACTTTTTTCAAGAAAAGTTTATAAAAGAAACATAAAATAGTGTATAGTATAGTATTTAATACCTGTTCTTTCAAAACTCCCACTTAATTAAAATGGAACGAGAATCTTCAGATAGTTGAATAATACGACAACAGAGCAAATTCACTATATCATAACGTGTGTACTAGTTAAAAAGATGAGTAAGGAAAAAAAATTTAGGTCAAAAAATCTTCACTTTTTTAATTTCGAATAAAAAATATGAAAAAGTGTTTCACTCTGATTAAATTGTAATTTTATGCTTCGCATTTTATTAGGTATAAATGAATGTGTAAAATTAAAGAATGTTAAATAAGAAACGATTTCAAGCTTGAGCCATACGAGGACACACACACACACACACACACACACACACACACACACACACACACACACACACACACACACACACACACACACACACACACACACACACACACACACACACACACACACACACACACACACACACACACACACACACACATTTCCTTGAAGGTTTTATTTTGCATGAATTCCAAGACCTTAATTTACATTTCAACAGGTGTTTCCCCTACTGGGTCGGCACGAAAGGGTTCCAAGCAAGGAGAGCGCCCAAGGGCCCCCTCTATCGTCTGATCTTGCAAGAAGAAAATAGTTTCATTTAATTGGCTGATACACGTGTACTCCCGCAATGTTGCATTTAAGAGCTTTCCTAATGACAGCGAAATAAACCACAAATTTTTTCTGGTAAAAACTTTCTGGATTTTATTTTATGTGAATTTGTCCAATTTATTTTTTAAGTTTTAATAATTCCAAAGTTTTAATTATGTCATCAATTACAAAAACATGTTAAGAGAAAACTTGGGACCGTGGCTGCCTAGTGGTTAGAGCATCGGACTTCCTTCCGGAAGGGGGAATTCGATCCCCAATGTCGCCAAAGACCCACCGAGTACATGCGATATACGTGCTCGTCAAATCTGTGGAATCGAAAGTCCTGTGGTCGATCGTTGAGCAGTTACCATGGGTGTGTAATGGTCTGGAGAAATTTTCTTCCCTCTCCAGATCAATGTCAAAATTGAGGGAGAGGATCCTCTGGTGGTGCCATCTATTGGAATAGTTTAAAGCAAAATCGCGTACTTTCACTTCGTAGTACGCTGATTAAACCAAAGATCCACCCTACTGGCTTAAATTTTCATAGCTAAGGCATAACGAGCTTGTCTTGTCTTAGAGTCATAATTAGCAACAGCAGAAAACACTTACTCAGATAAAAATGAAGAGTGGGTCTTGCAGCTGAATGGTTATCGTTTCGGGATTCAGTGTCTAGGTTCGAATGGGTGTTTTTGTTTGGAATTCACTTAAAGTTGTAAGTTATAAATAAATGGAAATTAGGGAGCAATGAGTTGCTGTGTACAAACAAACCTGTAAAAGCTCATCGTGAACTAGCAGTTAGACAACGCTCTTTAGAGTGAAAAATTCCTGGTTCGATACCAGCCACATTCGAACAACGGGAGATGCATGTTATGATTCTGCCTTTTGCAAGTACTTCTGTTTGGGTAGATGCCTGGTTGTTTTCCTGGTTTCCTGCCTTGCAACTCATGAATACAACCTTCTAATTATATAAAAAAAGTTTGGAGGCGCGATTGGCGTGGTAGACATTAAAATGCCTCACAACTGTCCTAGACCGTTAAAAGCTGAGCATGAAGTAGTCCCTATCCATCTTTATAGCCAATCTTTGTTTAATACGTTTATTGTAAAATTTGGTTATATAGATGAAAGATTAACTATTATTAATTGAATATTTTGCTGATTAATTTTGCTTTATCGATGATTTATAATATCTAGATTAGTATTTTCATAGATCGCTTACATAGAAAATTTGGTGTCGTCATCAATTGAACTAGCTAAATAGTTAACTGAATCAGAAGTTAATTTGCAAGCTTCGTTTATCTAAAGAATTTTATACTGTTAGAAAATGATTCAAATTACTGGGTTACTGCTACAGAAAGAATTCATTAAGTTAATCTTCTAGCTTTTAGATAGAGCTGCATGACAGCATCGAAAAGTAATAGATTTCGATCAATAAAGCCTGGCATTAGCCCCTTTAAATAGTTCAATCCACTTTTAAAGATGCCAAGTTAATAGTGAATTTTTAATATTGTATACATAAAATATGTTATTTTAATTTTTTAATTTAGGTTGAAAGTGTTTTTTGGACACAGAGGTCTAAAAAAGACAACCAACGCCAAATTATTTAACTTAATCTTTGGAATTTAAGAATTTCCCTTCACAATATTAATATTTATTTTCAAATTCTTTTAGGGGTAATTCAACACTTGAAGTACATTTTCGATGTCATACTTCCGGGAAATAATGTGTATTGAAATATGGGGATAAACATCCCATTTTTGCGCAGTTTTACTGAAGAAAGATCTTTTATCTCCTCTTCTAATAACTTGAAAGTTTTGAAATTCGGTTCATAACTTTGTTGACTTACAAAGAAGCATATTTACATAAAGAAGTTTGTAAAATTTAAAGATAAAAATATCGAGGTTAGTTTTCCATCATTTTATACTTAGAATTTCACAGCAAAATAGTGTAAATATTTGATTAAAATATATATCTTTTAAAATTCTGGAAAATCTGATGCTATATTTGAATTCAGGGCATTAAATTGGTAGGAAATCTGTTCAAATAATCCGTATTAAAATCACAATCCTTCTCTGTAATCATACTAAGAAATGGAGATTAATATTTGTTACTTTTTAACTCTTGCAATAGAATTTACGAAAATTCCTTCATGATCTCTTTCTGGGTAATTTAGACCCTCGAGATTGTACCAAGTACAAGTTCTAAAATATAAAGTTTATTTGTTGAATTATGCTTATACTTCCACATTGAACCAACAAGTTAATTCAAAAATTTATTTTTTAAGTAAAAATACTCCTCCATTAAAAAAAATAATGAAATAAGAAGAGCCCGGCTTGATACGCTATTTTTGTAAGTGTAACAGAAGGTTATTAAGTTAAAAGTATGTGTTCGCTACGGAAATGGCTGTTTCTAATAGATTCCATCTTCAAATAACTACCATATCAGTTTTCTTAGAAGCTGAATTTAGCTTATAGAAATAATTGGTTACTCGGAGATAGTTATATAAATTCATATATTTTAAACCTTAATTTTTTTTATCTTTCATTTAGTTAGTAATTTGATATATGATAAAATAATATTATATTATATATTGCTAGTAAGCCAATTGGAATCAGTATAAAGTAAGAACCGTTGAAGTGTGACCTAGCTATAAAATATAAAATGTCTGTGGTAAATTAATGATAATATATATGAACCGAAAGTAACTTGAAATGGTCAAGAAGCAAGTAAACGCATTCACTGCCACTGACGCCTTGGAGCGTCAGCATGGCATTACCGCATATGACGGTGACGCTATAGAACGACGTCTGATTAAGACAAGCTATATATATATATATATATAAGCTTTATGGCTTAGTGGCAGCGTTTCACGCTCCCATGACGCAGGTCCGAGGTTCGATCCTCGGGCTGGGCAAGGCTGACATAGCCTTTCATCTCTTCAGTGGGTCGATTAACTGAGTACCAAGCATGCTTGGGAACTAAACATGGGGGTCTTACGTTAGGCTGACCATCTAACTGGGACATATGCTTCGCACCCCAGGGCCCTCGGTCATGAAAATAGTTATGGGCACTGTAGGCTTTGGCCCACATGGGCTGTCGTGCCATGGAGTTTAGTTTAGTTTAGTTTATATATATATGCTTTATATTTAGTACGGCTATGGAGATAGAACGAAGAGGTTCACAAAGCGTGTTAATGAAACATTGTTTTTATATTCTAACACGTTGTTCTTAAATTTTTTGTTCAATATTTTATGTGCATTTCTTAAAAATAGCGAACAGTATATTCATTCTGAGGATGGATATATAAACTTTACTGACAACGAATGAATTAATGTAGGGGACGTAAAGAAAATGGAAGTTAGAATTATGCAAAATATTTATTACATATTACACATAATATATATATATATATATATATATATATATATATATATATATATATATATATATATATATATATATATATATATATATATATATATATATATATATATATATATATATATATATAGTTACAAAAGAAAATAATTAATTATAATAAAGGCTATATATTCGATCCTATGGCTAGGCAGGTTGACTCAGCCTTTCATCCCTTCAGTGGGTCGATTAACTGAGTACCAAGCATGCTTGGGAACTAAACACTGAGGATATTACGTTAGGCTGACCAACTAACTGGGACATATGCTTCGCACCCCAGGGCCCTCGGTCATGAAAACGGTAATGGGCACTATAGGCCTTGGCCCATATGGGCTGTCGTGCCATGGAGTTTTTTTAAAGGCTATATATGTATGGTTAGAAGATACATTATAAATAAATAAACAAAGATATTTAAGCCGGATGGTTCGTCTTCCATTTCTTACATCTCTATTCTGTCTTCTATTTATTGGATATTGATTATTATAAGTTCACTCTATGGGGCAGTAACGCCATCTCGTATCACTAGAGTTAATATAGATCTGTTACATTAATAAATTAATCCATTGTTAATATGTTAAGATTCCATTATCCTTACAAAGAAAGTGCTTATTATAAAAAGTATTAACAAATGAAATTTTTATTTTTACATGTTTAAGTGTATTCTCATAGTAAAATATTTTTATAAATGTAAAAATATTTGATCTTATGTCAAGTAAAAATGTAAGTCTAAAAAAAAAAAAAAAAAAAAAAAAAAAAACTTATTTATTTAAGAATTATATTTTTCAAAACACAATTGTAATCGTTTTAATTATTTTAAAATAGAGTTTTTTTTATCATGATGTCATTTATTAAATTTGCAGGAATTTAAAAGATAATTGTTGTTTGTTTTACAAAAAACGCAAAATGAAAAAGATATCTAAAATTTTGATTACTTTAAATGATACATTTTTAGTCTGATGCCATATACATCAACAAGACTTTTAGCAATATTTTTAAGAACATGTGTGTGATGAGATTCACTATATTTCAGATTCATTGATTTTAAGAATCATCAAAATAATGTATTTGGTTTCTCATGAAGTAAATTTTAAACTATGCATTATGATTATTGTCAAAAAGTACTCAGATATGTTATAAAAAATAAGACATTTTTTAGCTCTCATTTTTGAAAATTTCCTTTGAAAATTATTCGTTGGATTTCAATTTTGCAAGCATCTTTGAAATATGAAATGCCACTTTTAAAATAACAAGCATACATTTTATGCGAAAGTTTGATATTACAGTTCAAAACTTTACAAAAATAATATTTTTCATACATTTTCTGAATTTGACTGCAATTTTTGCTTATGTAAAGTAAAACCATTGTTTTAAATTTTATCCTTCATATTTATTATCAATGATAGTTGATGTTATTATAAGGAAAAATTTCGGAAGTATTTAAACAATACTTAATAAGAAATTTGAAATAAAATATTCTATTTTGTTCGATATTTGCGTCTTTCAATAATTTCATATAATTTAATATTAATTTTCTCTAAGAATTGATTACAATTTAGGATAAAATTTCAATTGGTTAAAATTAGAACAAAATATTAATAAATGCATTCTTTTCAATTTAATTAATTTTAATCTAAATAGTTTTCAAGCATTTAATATGAATAAAATATTTCATATTAAACATAATATTGGAAAAAGGTTGACTTATTTAAATATTGGTTAAAACTTTAATATTTACATAAGTTTCTGATGATAATTAGTTCAGATTTATTATTTAAAAATATTCCTCAAATATTTAAAATATATAAAATGTTCGAATTTAAAAATATTCAAACCAAATTTACATTAATAAAAAATTTACATTATTAATTAAAGTTTTAATAAATACCTTCATTTCTAAATTTAATTTTATCGTTGTAAATTAATTTTTAAGCAATTAAAATTTAAAAAAAAACAATTTACTTTAAAAATATTGAAATGAATTTTATTTTATTTTGGAAATATTTGATCTTTGTAATCTTATATTATTTCCTCAAAATAAAAGATATAAAATTGAGGTTAAAATTTTGATTGGTAAAATTGTTCGTTAAAAATACGTTTATTTTCAATGATAAATTTTATTCTCTAATGTGAAAATGTTTTTCAAAATAATTCAAATATTTTATGCACATTGAAACTGAATAATTTTTATAATTTAGAAAGTGTTCATCTTTTTTAAATTTTTAAATATTTAAAAGTTTATTTTTTCTTAAGTTAATTGCTTCGTAAAAGTTGGTTTGAAATCATTGAATAAATGTTTAACAAAAATATAAATTTTCAATTATATTGACTTGAAAATATTTTTCTAAGGATTTCAAACATGCAAAATAGTTTGCTCTAAAATATTAGAGCAGAAGGGTTTAATGATTTACAAAATAATTTATTCATTTTTAATTTTCATAAATATATTTAATAATTTCATCAGATAATAAATATTCATGTACAAAATATATAAAAAATATTAAAGTTATTTAATAACAGATATTTCTGAAACTGTTAACTAAAATCTTAATATCATTTAAAATTTTACAAATAAGTTTATTTTTAATAATTGTAATTAGTTTTGCTTCATTATTCTAAAAATATTTTTCCAGCATTTAAAATATATTTATTGTATTTCATTTTTAAGATAATGAAGGAAAATATTTTTTATGACCTGAGAATTTTTATTTTTTTTATTTTTAAATTAGTTAATAAGTTAATAAGAGTTTTTCCTGAATACTGGTTAAATTTTCTTTAAAAAATTTTGATACGATTTAATTTTTAACAAAAATTTTAATTTTCAATTTCAAATGATTTACTTAAACTAGTAAAATTTAAAAATATTTTCCTGCTTTTATTGTTTTTGTTTTTATGATTTTCAATGAATATACATTACTTAATAAATTATTTTCTTTGAATATACCCCTGCAGTTACCTAAGTAATACATGTCTTGCTTGAAGATATTTATTCTTCCCCCTTGCAAAGATTACAAGTAACTGTAACCGCCATTAACTCGCGACTAAAAGCTTGATTCTTAAGGGAGTTTAAAGGGAAGGCTGATAAATACAGGATGGCCTAATGATTAACCACTTCACCGCTTCCTAAACGAAACGATTTTCTTAGCTCCTCCAACCAGAACCGTAACCAGACGGCGAATGTCTTAAATTTCTAGTTTTGCACTTCTATCGACGGCTTTCATTTTGTTTTTGCTGTTTTCCCCTGTGGCATTCTCCAAGAAGCAGTAATTTTCCCCATCAATGCACTTTCTACAGATTTTGGGACGAAATTTTTTCCCTATTAGTTAAGGAATGAAAGAAAATAAGAGGAAAAAAAACCGACTCGTTAATTCTTTGGTTGACTTGGCTGTTAAAGTCTAAGATGGATGATGCAAAAGATTCTCTCTTGAAAGTAAACAGCTCTTTGGATTTTTATTGACAAGCACAAAAGGTCTGATAAGAACATAGTATGATTAATGCTTTCTTTCATATGTGGAGGTAGATACACAAAATATATGCATATGTAAATATATATATATATATATATATATATATATATATATATATATATATATATATATATATATGTAAATGTATATATATATATATAAATATGTATATATATATATATATATATATATATATATATATATATATATATATATATGTAAATGTATATATATATATATATATATATATATATGTAAATGTATATATATATATATATATATATATATATAAATGTATATATATATATATATATATATATATATATATATATATATATATATATATATATATATATATATATATATATATATATATATATAAATATGTATATATATATATATATATATATATATATATATATATATATATATATATATATATATATATATATATATATATATATATATATATATATATATATATATATATATATATATATATATATATATATATATATATATATATATATATATATATATATATATATATATATATGTATACATATATATATATATATATATATATATATATATATATATATATATATATATATATATATATATATATATATATATATACATATATATATGTATACATATATATACATGTATATATATATATATATATATATATATATATATATATATATATATATATATATATATATATATATATATATATATATATATATATATATATATATATATAAATACATAGTTTTTTATGTAATATACTCAACATCAAGTATCTCTTAAATTTATGAAATGCTATATATTTTATTTTGAAATCACGCGTTTAACTCTCTAGGGACAAAAACTCATAAAGATAATTTTTTGGGTTTGCTTCGTAACCAGCTTTCTAACAGAACTTTTCATAGTTATGACATGTATTCATGTGTTCCAAGAGAGGAAACCTGGAAAACTCCCAAGCAACAAGACTGAAAGAGATGTTTGCCGAAGTGAGAAGGGCAACGTGCATCTTCCTTTGATGAACAGTGGCAAGGATTGAACTTGAAACATTTCGCCCAAAAGAGGGGTGTCTACCTTTCTCATAGTTGATTTCACCATCAGTAAGCCATGTGCTACAGCTATTGTAAAATTCCGATAAAATTATATTATTTCAGGTTATTTATTTCGACCGACTGAAATATTAAAATATAAAAACCAGTCATTTAGGATTTTGAATGTAATCAAGTGACTAAGTAGATAACCAGGAAACACAAGATTTTGCAATAGAATTTCAAGAACTCATTTATTCATGAATATTTAATAACCAGTCTCACGCAAGATGAGAGCACTCTTCGACTGCGTTAGGTATCGAACTCGCTTCATTTCAGTAGAGTGAGCGATGCCTTATCTGAATACACTATTATAATGATTATTGCAATGAGGGATCTAAATATCAAATCTGCTTCAAGCGCAAGTTGGGAAGAGAATTAAGATAAATAAATACGTTCAAAATTTTATTGCATTTATAGTTAACGATACAATATATATATTACAGGAGCTAAAAGGAAGTAATATTTTTCAAGTGTTTAGTATTATAGAGCACAGATGCCGAATAATCCAGGATACTAAATTTTGAAATTTTTGGCTGATGTCTTTAATGGTGTCTTTAATGTACAGGATTTTTTTGTCATTTTAATTACTTAAAAATCTATATTTTTAATGAATATTCGAGTCCTTCATTGACACATAGAAAAGGAATGATGAATTAAATAACTATAATGATGCTCTTTTTTAACAGAAAAGATAAAAGCGGATATAAAATTGGGTAAAGGAAACTCAAGCCTGTCTAATAACTTTTATGCTGAGAATTTTATTTAATATTTATATTGAAACTGCCTCTTAGTGATTTTTAATTGTGCTATGTTTTTTATTTATATAGAAGGAGATCAGATCCTATTTTAATGTTATCCATGAAAAAAATATAAGTTTTTTTCTCTTGTAGGTTTTTCCTGTATTTTAAAAGTTTAAAAGAATTTTGGATGTAATCTTTAACACAATTAATTTATTAATAACATATTCGAAATTCTTATAAAAAGGAAATATTTATTCAAAACATTTAAACACACACACATATATGTACATATATTATATAGATATATATCCAAGTAATACATATCCATATCTAGTAGATAATACATATCCATTCTGAATATTGAAAAATATTATTTGAATATTTCTAAATAGTTTTTGAATGTTAATGGACTAAAAATTCACTCTATCTTTTGAACATCTCTAAAATTTGTATTGAAATATTTATAAATATTAGTTCTAATGTTACAGATATTAAAGTCATAAATGTATGGACCTCATTTATGATGTTGTTAAATTTTCTTTCCTTCTTTAAAATATTTTGATTTACTTAGTCTTTTTATAAATGTTAAATGAGAAAAAGAATTTTTATGTAATAGCATGTATATAAAAATTCTTTAACAATATACATAAGGAAAGAGTATATCAACATGATAGAATTTGGTGTATCTTAAAAATGATTAGTAGTTTTATTAATTTCAATTTAAAAAAATTAACAGAAGACTCATAAGACATTGAATGAAATGTGAGAAATACAGTTTGCAGCTGTTTAAATTTGTTAATATCCAGTCACCAAAAAGTAAATTTACAAGATAAATTATCAAATACAGCTTATATTCGCTATAAAAGTGGTTACCCTATAAATTATCAAAATAAAATTATCAAGAGATTAGAAATTAATTTCATGGTAGTTTCATACTGTGGCAATTTGAATTCAAAAGCTATTTACTTCGTTTTGATTTGTTGGTATCACTTTATAACTGTTCTTGGCACAGGTGTCGTATAATCCATGCGCCAAATTCTGAGATTGGCGATTTTTTGGTGGATATTTATTTGTATCTAGTAACCTGATTATTATTACGTCATACAGATGAAGACCAATAAGAATTAAGGTGAAAATTCTGTTTTAACAACCTTAGAGTTTACGTTTTCGCGATGAAATTTAGAACATTTTGCTCTATTTCAGCATTTTACTAGAAATTTTTGCGAGTTAACTTCGTAAGATTTTTTTAGGGTGTTTTACAATTTGCTTGACATTTTGGATACTTGAATTCCAGGTTGTATTGCTCTTTTTCATCACTTTAAAATTTAAATTGAATTTAAAGTTACTGTTTAAAATTGTGTCGACACATTCTTTCTTTAGTTTATGTATGGCATTCTTATAATTTATACTATTACTATAAAATACTATATAATTTGTATATACATTTTTAAAATTATTGTTTCTGTCTTTAATTTCTTAAAGATATTCTATTTAACAGTTTAATTTGTACTTAATAATTTATATTTATTCTTTTTCCGAATGTTGGTTTGTTTTTCATTACTATTCGTGTTCGGATTCTTCTAGAATTTTCGTTAGAATTCGTATTCTGATTTTCTTAAAACTGATATTTACTTTTTCGAAATTGCCATATTTTCCTTAATCGCATTCGTTTCAGAAGTAATTTCGGAAACAAATACGAATAAGGAAAATATTTGTATTTTCTAATGTTTCACTTTCTGTTCTAATGTTTCATTATTTTTTAAATCGTATTTTATTTCAATAATATATATTCACGCTCTTTATTAATCAGGTTTAAATTTAATATTTAAGTGTGTAAAGTTTTTCAAAAATGATTTTATTACGTCACAATTACAACCTATTCGCGCAGCATTACGTCACAATGACTTCATCTTGGCAACATTTCGTCGTCGCCAAAAGAACTCAGAATTTATGACCATGTATTATACGGCACCTGTGCCCTGTCCTTTATTATCTGGCATTTTCAACTGTTGGCTAAGATAATTTTGGGCATAGCATTCATTTCCCGAACTCGGTGTAAATATTTGGATCGCAGCGTATTGTTAGACCCGATGATGTATCAAGAAGTTTCAAAGTTTAATGAAAGTTACAGAGGGTAAAGATTCATGTTCCCAACTCATTAAAATAACTTGACAGTAAAAGAGTTAATTCTTTCAAGGGTAAATCAAGTAGAGTATTCAAAAAAATTGAGAATTCACACACACAATATCCCAAAACGAAATAATACTAAGCATATTGATAATTTAGTGTAAGAATTCCTATTGCGAATAAAAGGAAAATTTAATTCATTTCATTTCTTTTCCAACAATCTTGCCAGAGAGAGAAATCTATAGATAAAAGAATTTTTATCTTTCACATACCACAAATTATACAAACTTGATAAATATTGATCACAGACTTTTATTTTTAAAATTCAATTCAATGTGTTTTATAAAAATTGCTTTGAATTTAAATATCTAAAGTTATTAATGTATTTATATAATGACAACGCACCCAAAATTGGTATTCAATATAAATATTTTTGAAGTAAAATTTATTTATAATTATAAATACGAGTATTCCATTTACAATGTTCAATTATTTGAAGTAACAAACGATATTGAGAGTATGTTATATAATATTTTTATGCTATTGTGAATAATATACCTTTTACTCATTAACGAATTGATTTTAATGGTGTTACTTTATTCCTTTGCAATATAATTGCATTTTTCGCAACTTTTAATTAAATAAAATAAATTTTTAATCGAAAAATTTTCTTGTTTCTCAATTCTGAGATCATTTTAACCATCAGTGAGTGAGAAATATACGAACAAAACTCCTTTAAACGCAGCATTAGTTCTGTTCTTTTTCCGTTCTACAACTATTAGATGCGCCTAATCTTCAGTCTCATCACTGAATTCTCAGATCCACCGGGGAAAAGGAAACCTTCTCCCATTCGCTCATCAAAAATTCTATTTAAAAGTTATTTCTCTGGAGGAGAGCGTTCTCGCTGCTGTTGCCAACGGTGTGAGAGGAATTGTAATTAACGGATTGTTTCTGCAGTGTTGCCAGAAGAGAAAACATCTGCCGCTTTTCGAATTTGTGGGTGGAACGGCTCTAGTCAAATTGAGAACAGTTCCGACGAAGGCTGATTCTCTATGAGCTTAATGATAATGGGAAGTATTTCCTCGATCTGTTTCGAGCGAAATCAGAAGCACATGTCAAACATTTCATTCCTGATATTTGATGATGCTCAGAATAAAGTTTAATGATATGTTATTTTTGTTTATTGTTCATTTTAATTCGACTTTGACAGCATAGAGGAATAATTTTCTTATGAATTCGATAAGAACCTATCGATTATGAAACTAAGCAACATGTTCATGATAATTCTGGATTACGAATTATTTATTTTAAATGTAATTGCCATAATCATTGGTATTATTGTTTGTTTTCAGATGAACTTTGATCAATTTAGATTACTAAAGTATTGAAATAATGTGTTTATAAAATTTGGATGTACTGGCTTTGGTTTGGTCATCATTTTACAACTTTTTGCCCATTAAGGGTAATTCAACAAAGATATATATTTCAATTTGGATTTCAAGTAGCTAAAAACAAATATTTTTATGAACTTAATAAAATTTATGAACTATATGTTCCGAATTGTTTGGACTTTAAGAACGTTATGAGCCCGCTTTAGAACTTTAAAAACTTTTTGAATCCTATTCCCTTTTAGTACCTTAGAAACCTTTTAAATAAATTTTTTGAACCTAAAATGCTTTTAAAAGCTAAGGTGCTTATTAAACTTGTATAAGCTGCCTGCCTGTATATAGTTATCAACTTTCGTATCATGCCATTTTTTTCCTTTTCATAATTTTCATTCTATTTATCATATTGCTTTCAATGTATATAATGTTTTTATTGCCATAATTACCCTAGAAATTGTTAACTGTCTTTTCATTGATTGTAAACTGTTTCTCCATTGTTTGTCGTATGTGTCATCATGTTGTATTTTATTTTTACCTCAGAGAAAATATTGAATGCTATTGCCTTATGTTCAACAGGGCTCAAAGCCCCTTAGAATGTTTTGTAACTTCTTGATACCAATTTGTAAGCCCAATTTCTTTGCCTTGTTCAATGCCACGATGGTGCCGCCCTCACGGACCTCGTAGAGGTGTGGAGCATACCAGGCACCCGTTAACCTTAAGGTACAGTCCGGGGTCTCCCCACACAGTTTTGTATGTATGTACATTGAGTACCATTTGCGATTCATTGTTAGATGTAAAAATCAGAATTTGTATGCGTATATTTATACAAGACAAGTTAAGTCTATAAAACTTTTTAAAAAATAGATCATTGTAGCTATACGTTTGTGTGTCATTTTACTGTTACGCATTTAAAAATAGGTAAATGCTTGTCTTCCAAAGGCTTGGTTGTCACTCCACAGTCATTTCTTGCTCTTGATTTGACAAGAACCCATATTTTAAGGACCCTGAATTGCATTAAATATCCAATACTTGAACAGGAAATAGAACCGACGAATTGAAGGCAATAGTACTATTCCTGAGTTACCATCTAGGTAGGCCAATTTCTCAACTACAATTTTAAAGAAGGAAATCATATGAATATTATGACTTGTTCTCATGGTAATCTTGTGGAAGAAGTGACCTTCTTGAAATGGCAATGAATGCATGCGGGATCACTGTCACTTTTGAACAAAGGCAGTAGATATTGCGCTCCT
Source organism: Latrodectus hesperus (assembly GCA_037975125.1). Taxonomy (NCBI): domain Eukaryota; kingdom Metazoa; phylum Arthropoda; class Arachnida; order Araneae; family Theridiidae; genus Latrodectus; species Latrodectus hesperus. The sequence continues at coordinate 50,409 of JAJQOW010000360.1, read as the reverse complement.
ACATTTTGCTAAGTCAAAAGGAATTTTTGCATGGGAAATAATATGTTTTTTCACTAGTGACACATGAATTCAACTCACTAGCTATAAAAATTTTTTGATGAAAATTATTTGTGATTTAAGTGCCTTGCAATAACTTTTAGCTGCAAGGCTGTCGACTACGCTGTGTCAAAATATGTTTAATTACATTTCTAAATTTTTATTTTATAAGCGCATTTATAAATTCGATTTCTGTAATTACGTGTTTACAGGATTTTCGTTGCTATGCATTTGAAAAAGTAAATTTGTCGTATTCCATTGAGAAATATCAATTTGTGTTTTGTCACTTTTAAGAACACAAGCACTTAAATCTTTGAATTCATTAACACATGTAAATGCTAATTCATATTAAATCGTTACAATATAAATCTCTTAGTGTTAAGTAAGTAAAATATCATTTTTTGGCAATATGAATTTGAAACTCATATTCATTATAAAGCTGATATTATGTTTATATCGAGTGAAGGTCGATGTTGAGAAACTTATGTTTAAAATCTATAAATAATGTTTGTAACCCTTATAATAAGTCATGTGTACCTTTGTGTTTCAGAAATGTGAGGTATATTTTGATTTACGCTGCTTGAACATTAAAAAAATGTTTAAATATTGATTGTTTAATAATTATTAGAAGTATACATTTGAATAATGTTGATATTAAAAGTGCAAAACATGCCTTTTTCTATAATAACCAAGCATTTGATGAGCATGTTCTATTTGTATAGATTCTAAACCATAATATCTTTCTAGGTTAACTGAGGTGCGGCGAATTACTGGTAACTGCCTTCAATAATGGAACATTTGGACCACGCACTATGCACACGGACTATCATTTCCACTCCGAACAAACAAGGACATATTAAATCTTTCGAGGACATGACGTCACGGCTGGGAAGTTATGATTTCGAAACATAACGCACGTTAACTTTTCCATCAAATCCTCCCAACACAAGTGGAAATAAAAAATGTCACAAGTTAGGTGCCGTTCCCGCCTCCAAAGATGGAGGGATCCTAGGCTCGTGTTCCTGTCCGTTGTCTTCGTAGTGGCTTATTTCATTTACACGGAGAGCAAGAAAAATGGTGGCTCGTGCGTGCGTTATCCACGCCCTCCCCACCCCCACCTCCACCTTTCAGATTCGAAGTCCCACCAGACCTAGAGGCAACTGCAGTCGAACTTTCCAGACTCTCTACCCGGCACCTCCTGGAAGAGCTGGAAGATGCCACCAGGAATTTAAGTTCGGGCAACAGGAGCCTCGACAAAGAAGTGAAGCCCATGTTCCCCGAAGACCTTTTCTCACCCGATCAAAGGAAGCATGGTGCCATTGTCTTACACATGTTCGGTCTTGTCTACATGTTTGTGGCGCTCGCGATCGTCTGCGATGAGTTCTTCGTCCCAGCCTTGGACGTGATCACCATCAAGCTTGGCATCTCGGAAGACGTGGCCGGCGCCACCTTCATGGCCGCCGGTGGCAGTGCACCAGAGCTTTTCACGAGCGTCATCGGCGTCTTCATCTCGTACGACGACGTCGGCATCGGGACGATCGTCGGATCCGCAGTCTTCAACATCCTCTTCGTCATTTCGATGTGTGCCATTTTCAGCAAGACTGTCTTGAGCCTGACATGGTGGCCGCTGTTCAGAGACGTGACTTTCTACTCCATCAGCCTCATCGTGCTGATCCTCTGCTTCAAAGACAATATCATCTATTGGTACGAGGCCACCATGCTGCTTTCGTGTTACGCTGCTTATGTCCTGTTCATGAAATTCAACGAACCCACGGAGAAAGCGGTTCGCAAACTCCTGGATCGGAACAAGTTCACAAGAGTCGGAAGCAAAGATCATTTGGTACCTAACGTAAGTCTTCTTAGTTCAAATTTGGTAGGATTATGCAAAATACATCGATGGTGAAATTCTTTTATATAGAAAAAGTACCACAGAATACTTTATGATTTACAGTAAATAAAAAAGCTTTAAAATACACTTTTTTGACTCTAACAGTCTTAATAAGAAATGTAAGACATTTGCATAATGCTACCCGATTCTGAGTTTGTATAATGAAACCAGACATCTTTCTCTGCATGCAATATTTACGGCAATAGCATCATCATTTACTGTTCTTACAATTAAGTTCAAACATTTGACTGTAAATTAGTCATAAGATGTCTGACATTCCTTTGCGCACGAGTGATACTCAGAAAACAAATTTGAGAAATAGTTAAGAAAATTTTTTATTTTAAATTATTTAATTGTAATTTTTCAAAAGATGCAAAGCATGCTTGAATATTTGTAAGACATAAATGCACTTAATTTAACAGGTTTATTTATTTATTTTATAATAATTATAAAAATAAAATGGTTTTGTGGTAAAAAAGAAATAGCTTATATCGGTGCTTAAAGTATTAGAAGTAATTCAAAAATCTTTATTAAATTCCAAAATCAAGTTTCCACAATATTTTTCAGCAAAAATGAAACAATTATATTTAACGAGAGAAAAATATTAAAAAATACCCCTTTAAAATATACTCTTAAATATTTTTTTGTTTTTACAATTTATCTAAGGTAGCCATTTTAGTTAAATTATTTTTATGTAAATACAAAAATGTGAATTTATTTGCATTGTGTAAGTAATAATAATATATTATAATTAAAAAACACTATTTAAGAAATGCGACCTGTAATGAGTTTTCATTAAAGTACTACTGCATACTAATAAATTATGAAGAATAACAAAATTTGTGTAATACTTAACTACATTCACATTTTAATTGTTTTCATTTTTAAGTGGTCACAGTTTGGGTTTGATTATGGCCATGAATTATTTTTTATGATATAATTAATATTTTCTAAGTGCTGTTTTTATTTTTAGACCTTATAAATTTATGCACTCTTCTGTATATGAGTATTAACTTTGGGGGGGGATTTTTAACTTATAATTATCTTCTCTACCAGAAGGTAATTATAAGTTAAAAATCTACTTCCTAGATTAGTATCGCGTTTTACATTTTTTTGTGCTTGAAATATTCTCAAAATATATTCATCAAGTATTTAACGCATCTTTTGTCTGGTTCTTTATGCGAATCTCAGATGTAGCGGATTTTTTTAGGTAAAAAGCATGCAAGTAGGTAGTTACTTTAGTGAACGCATGTCTAGATAATGAAAAATACTTCTTACTTTGTTTAACAGAATTTCATTTATATCATTTAAACTATATGATCCTTGTAATAAGATTCCACTAATTAAAAATTTCACCCATAATAAAACTTTAAAATATTGATAAGCTAATTTCTTATTAACGTTTCCAATGTATTTCTGAAATATAATTGTTTAGAGCTAGGAATTGCGTCTGTAATAAAAAGAGGTAAAAACATTTAATATTTTTCCAGTTTTTAAGAAACAAAAAATATTAGAGTATATATATATAAATATATATATATATATATATATATATATATATATATATATATATATATATATATATATATATATATATATATATATATATATATATATATATATATATATATATATATATATATAAAGAGAGAGAGAGAAAGATCAATTGATACATCACAAAATTTAATCAACAAATGTACAAATGTAAGAAAAACTAGACAAATCGGATGAAAGTAGTTCAAAATCTTGAAATTTGGATGTTAAAAATAAAAACAAACTGCATTGAATAACAATATGCAGAATAATAGCGCTGTTGTCGTTTTACGTAAATAAAATAGAGTTTAACTAACTATCATAACCATCAAGTTTGGAAAGAACGGCTGTTCAATGAATATCAAATGGATTAAACAATTAACGATTTATTTCGATTACAGCAAAATCGAGCTAAATTACAAAATGAAATATATTTAAAGAAAACAAATATTTAATTAGCAAGATGAGCTTAGCTTAAAATAGGATCTAACTTACATCATAAAAGTAAGTATGCAAACAAAAACAACAAAGACATTAGTATTGCAAATTTTACAATTTTTCAAAAAGATTAGTAATTTGTTGGATAGCCTTTGGCTTTTATAACAGCTCTCAATCTATATGGCGCTGATTTTACTAAATTTTGAGTGACAGAAAATGGTATTTTCTGCCGCTCTTACAAAAGGGATTTTTTAGATCCTTTTAGTTTTGATCTCTTATTTTCTAATTCGGCGATCGAGATAATCCCACAAGTGTTCAATGGGATTAAGATCAGGTGACTGCGGTGGGGTTTTTATCTGTTTTCGCACGTTATATAGCAACCATTCCCAAACAACCAAAGCAGTATGTTTGAGATCATTATTTTGTTGGAAAGTGAAGGATCCATCGAGTCCCAATTTAGAAGCACTTTGGCTTAGATTATTTTTTAAAATATTCAAATAGCTATATTGATTCATTATTCCGTCGATTATAACTAAATTCCTTACTCCAGTTGCTGCCATGCAACCCCAAACCATAATCGAACTATCACCATGTTTTACAGTTCATCTCATATTCTTTGGTTCTAGAGCTGCATTTGCTTTCCTCCAAACTTTTTGGTATCCATCTGATACGTGTGGATTTAAAATTTACTCTCATCCGAAAAAATCACGGAATTACAAAAATTTCTGTTCTGCTTTGCATTTTCTTTTGCAAAATCTATTATCATTTTGCGATTCACTTTGCTAACAAATGGTTTTCTTCGCATATTTCGACCATGGTATCCTGCCTTCCGCAACACACGGCGAATTGTTTCAGGATTGCATGACTTCGCAAAATTGTTTTTCACATCAGTTGTCAATTTTGGTGCGCTAATCTTCGTATTTCTTTCACATTTCCAACAATAATTCACCGTTCTCGGTCTGTGAAAATGAGCGGTCATCCTGTTTTTGGCTTGTTTAGAGTATTTCTCTCAACCTGGAACTTTTCAATGATTTTTTTCTCTGTTGTAGGAATTTTGCCTATGATTTTAACGATTTATCTTTGGGACTTGCTTTCCTTACAGAGCTTTATTATTGCATCCTTTAGATCTTTTGATGATTCTTTTCCACGTGGAGGCATTGGTGAATTGTTGATGTACTTTAAGCTCAAACTTGCAAGCTTTGGAGCAGGATTGCATGACTTCGCAAAATTGTTTTTCACATCAGTTGTCAATTTTGGTGCGCTAATCTTCGTATTTCTTTCACATTTCCAACAATAATTCGCTGTTCTCGGTCTGTAAAAATGAGCGGTCAGCCTGTTCTTGGCTTGTTTAGAATATTTCTCTCAACCTGGAACTTTTCAATGATTTTTTCTCTGTTGTAGGAATTTTGCCTATAATTTTAACGATTTATCTTTGGGACTTGCTTTCCTTACAGAGCTTCATTATTGCATCCTTTAGATCTTTTGATGATTCTTTTCCACGTGGAGGCGTTGGTGAATTGTTGATGTACTTTAAGCTCAAACTTGCAAGCTTTGGAGCAGAACTTCTTAACTTATCTCTGAAATGCGAAAAATCACTTGAAAAGTTTCATTCAGCCTATTTAAAAGTCAAAATTCAGAGTGCATACATACTTTTGTGATTTAAATTTTTCTCTACTTGTAGTTAACAAAATTATTCTTAAAGTTTTTTAAAATATAATGATTTAAATAAAAATTTAAAATATTAACTCTCCAAAATAATATTTTTCTTATATTTATTTAAAAACTAGATCTTTTTCACTTAAGCTATGAGTTGCACACTTACTTTTGTGAGCAAGTATATATATATATATATATATATATATCTATATATATATATATATATATATATATATATATATATATATATATACAAATTAAAAATATAAATAAGATAATATAAGAAATAGTTTGAAAATAGTTAACACAAAGACAAAAGTTTGAAACTCAATAACAAATAAGACAAAAGAGGTCAAAAAATAAAAACATAAGGACTACGTTTTCATCAGAAGGGATATAATTGTTGTTATTGCTTCAGCATATTTCCCTGTATCTACCCCAGTGTTAGCCTCTACCATTTAATGGAAACAACTCGCTTGGATCTTCATAATTAAGAATAATGTATCAAGTTGACCCCTTAATACATTGACCTATCTTCTCTCGAGGTATCATTTCCTTGGAGGACATTGCGACAACAACTTATTTAACTTGCCCTAGCCACCTTCAGTGAACACGATGGATCTTCGGTTAAGCCAGGATTCGAACTCACTATCTTCTGAAAGCCAGAAGAACGTACTAATTAGCTGGGCCACAGGGAGAAATGGTGAACTATGCAAATAAGACACTCTTTTCGAACATACACAAAGGACAAAGTCTTAAAACTCTGTGTGCACTTATCCCAAAGATTACAGGTCGTTTTTAGTATACGAATGATTATTGGTTGGGATGTATAGTTTAAAATGGGTTTCAAATCACTGAGAACAACTCCTCCTCAAGTGAGAATCGATCTCACGAACTGTTAAGACAATGGAGGGAACAATAGCTAATCGCTACTATTTGGCTATTTATATATATATATATATATATATATATATATATATATATATATATATATATATATATATATATATATATATATATATATATATATTAATAGGAAAATTTGTAATTGCTTACAAAGACCATTTGGAAATATGAAGAATAGAACGAAAATTTTTCGAATCAAATTTTAATTGAAGCAAAATTTATTAAACAAATTAGTGTGTTTTGGAAAAAACAGATTGCATTTCATTATGCAACAATAGTTGATATGTAATTTAAATTTAAATGATATTTTTATTTTAATGCTAAGCGTTATGAATATTTTGATGAATTAAACTTTTCCAATGGTAGAAATAATGAAAAAAATTCCAGGGAAAAAACGTGTTATATAAATATTGGTGAATAACCGAAAAGCATATTTCAAAAGTAAATTAAAAAGTTCAATAAATTATATTAATTATAATATATCCTGTTATATATATGTTCCAATGAAAGTTTAATAAAATGTGTTAAATGTAACATATATTCTGTTAAATTCGTTCTTACTACTCTTTGTTACTTCACAAAATGGCAGAAAAAATAACCCATTGCCAACAATTTAACTTATTTACCGTGGCTACTCAATTTATCAACCACAAAAAACGTGTGAAATATTTTGTGTATCTAATGCTTTTTATGACGTAATAATTTTTAAAACTCGTCAACAAACAAAAGTTCCTTTATGCAGTGCATTTTCATTCTCAAATGATCATTTTGTACTAAATCATTTTTGTTATACAACCATGAGTCCGACTTCTTTCTATGTGTCTTTTAATTTTTGGGGCAAGATGCAAGGTATCAAGATGCAATTGAATCAAGTGTTAAAACTCATCATCAAACTTTTGTTTCTTGATATTTTGTAATACATTGAAATAAAATATTTAAATATTTATATAACGATTAAGTATTAATGTTTAATTAATAGAAAATGTTTAAAATAAAATTTTTTACTAAATAAATATACGAAAGCAATCTGTATATTATTAGATAAAAGATTTAAAAATAAATGTGAATTGTTTTTTTACCACAAAATAAATAATTTTACAGATAAGATAAGCGTTTACATTTTTAGTTCTTAGCCGTATCTGAATCAGAAGTTTATGAAAGCGAAATAACTTTCAATCAATATTTAGTTTGTCTTTAGAACCTTATGCTTTTGGTAAAAATAAGACTTTAAGCTTATTTTGGTAGGAACTAATCTTCGGCGATTAACTTTTACGTAACTAAGCCTATAATGTTATTAAAATGAAAGGCTTTTGTACGTTAAATTTACTGTGCTTTTATGGGACAAAAAAACTAGATAAATTTCTATGAGTCTGTTACTTTTTAATATATGTATCTCTTTGGGGTGTTTATTTTATCCATGCTGTTAAATTTATAATCTATTATTTTTTATAGCTTAGAAAATTTGTAGAACTTTTCTGCCTTTAATGTAATGATCAATTTTAATGGTCTTTAAAATCTTTCACAGACTTTATGAATCCCACGTGAATATATAAATTTAAATTTTTTTTTAATGTGAAGGGCACCCATTTTTAAATAACATATAATAATTTTTCCAAATAATATATAATAAACACAATTTCATTAAAAATCAGTTATGGAAAATAGTATAAATACTTCAAAATTTCAGTAATAATATTCAAATGGAATAAAAATCAAGAACGAAAAAATGTAATAATAAAATAACTATAATTACACATCGATTCTGAATCTAATTTGCAATTTAAACAAAACCAGTCATCAATAACTTTTTAAAATTCGGCATGGGATTAGTTAAAGATGTGAGAATATTGTATGTTGTACTTATGAATAATTTTAAAAGCATTACAAAGAAATTTAAGCATTTTTAAGTTGGAAAACTTACGTAAAAAAGTGTTCAAGAATAAACTCGTAAATTTAGTTCGAGTTGCGGATGATAAGTCAAAATACAAAATAACGTCAACAGTGTATAAACTACATATAAGAATTTTAGTATCTGCTTCTAACCCCTTCAACAATCAGAGGCACTGTGGTCTGTTTGGTTTGGGCGTTACTCTCATTATCAGAAAGTAGTGAATGAGTTTGAATCCCCTGAATTAACGGAAGATCTGTCGTGTTTTATAAGGACCGCTAGGGAATATTAAACAGGTCGCAATGTCCACCGAGTGGAAGGATACCTCTTGGGTGGCAGATCAAGTATTAGGGATATTATGTTTAACCACTCTTATAAATAACGAAGAATCTTACCCGTCTGCATAAACTGTTTTCAATTTGAATTTTAATTGGTAATATATATTTATATTGTACTGAGCTACAAGGGTTCGTGTCGATTGAGAGTTGAATAAAGCAACCACTTAATGTGAGCACAAGACTTTTATTCGTAAAAACTTCCCTAGATATAAAAAATTCCCGCTGTAACAATCACAATTATACAGCTACACTTCGTCAGATATAATAAGAAACAGCTTCCAATAACAGGTCTCAAATACTTCAGACAGAGAACAACTAGCAGTCACAACTAATCGCGCGTATTCACTCACTGACTGTCTTCATAAAATTGCCTCTCTTCTATGTCGGGATGCGGTATTTATACCTGATTTGGTGGAGAAATCTACCAGTTTCGCCAAGGTTCTGGAAGCTTCTAGGCTATCTCGCTAAATATTGGTCCTAGAGATTAGGTGATGGATGTTTCCAAAAGTATCTATTTCTCGCCAAGTCCTCAAAAACTCGCCAACTGTTTCCAAGTCGCCAAGAATCTCGCCAACCGTTGCCAAGTCGCAAATCATTAAGAAACCCGATTAATAAACTACTACACGTCTAAATACCGCAATTTTTGCCCAAAATGTGAGTATTTACGATCAGGAGATATTTTAAGACAAATACTAATGTAATTAGAGATATTTTAACACAAATAATTTTAAGACATTATTTATAAATTTGTAACAATATTGAGAAACATACTTTTCAATTTATCTCTGAATACTAGAATAAAATATCCCATCAATTTATTGAGATTTTATATTTTTTATGAAATTATTTCTTTTTCGGAATTAAATAATTTTTATTAATCAGTTTTTCCCATATGTACTAGAAATATGTCATTATTTATTAAAATTGAAGAAAAACGCTTTTATCTTAACTTCAGGCAAATATACACAGTTGTTTCATTTGAAATAAAGTTTTTCAAATTTGTTTATTTCCAACCTCCTAGTTCTTGCTAAATAATCTCATGGAGCTTTTATGATGCACAGAACTTCTCAGCAAGCTCTACTTTTAGGTATGTCATACATGCAATTCATTACTTTCCATGCACGATGATGAAGCATTTCACTAACAGGATACTGAGCATTTGTTTTCAAGTTAAATATTTTACTGGAGCTCACCATAGGTTAGTAGTAGGACATGACTCTTTAGGGAGAATGATCTTGTGTTTGATCCTAACCACTGTTGAATAATGAGAACAGAATGCTTCATTTCTGCTTTCTGATTGTACTTCTGTCAGGGTGGGTGACTGAGTGATTTCAGGGTTTCTTCCATTGCGATACGGTCCATAATCTATGAGGAATTCTTACGAAAGGTAATTACAAAAAGGATGTCTGAATGCCTTACCAACATCCATAGTTATTATTCAGTCCACAACGCAGTGTCATAAAAATTATACTAACTTTGTCACCAAGATTTTAATGCTTGATGGAAAGATGAAGTCTTAAAATTAAGAGAGGTTATATATTTACCTTGATAACTGCAAAATATATGAAGATGAACTTTTTAACTAACAAACTATATGTTAAAATTAGAGTTTAAAATAATGTATGAAAAATGAATCCCCCTAGATAGTTAATGCATCTCTCTCCAAGGTTGGTGAATGATTATCCCACTGGTATTTAGTGCAATTGCTACTTTTGCATCAGCTTACTTCCCTGTACCTATCCCAGAGTTGGACTCTACCAGTAAGTTGATGTCGGCGAGTGCATGCCTTTGTCCTTTAGAAGAAGAGATCAAGCAGAAGATTTCCTAATGCTTGATCCATCATCCCCAGAGGTATCATTTCTTCTGGAGGATATTGCGACCATAACCATTTAACACGCCCCAGTCTCCTTTAGATAGCACGACGGATATTAGTTTAAGCCAGGATTCGAACTCACTACTTTCTAATAATGAGAACAATGCCACAATCAATCAAAATACCGCGACCAGTTCCATAGAGGTTGTTCCACCAGCATGCTTTCCTGATCTAACCCTGAGTTAGACTCTACCAGTTAGATGGAAGCAAATGGGTGACGTCTATACCTCTTCGTTATTGTGAAACAGAAGACCTCTAATACTTAACCTCCCACCTCCAGAGGTATCATTCAATTTAGAGAACACTGCGGTCATGCCCACTTTTAACGTGCTCCAGCCGTTGTTAGCGAAGGAGGCGGAGCTTTAAATGGCTTGTATTCGAAGTCACTACCTCACGATAAGGAGAACGATGGCCTTATCAACCAGGCCACCGCGGCCTAGCTCCATAGAGGCCAGTTCGACAACCACTTCAGTTACCCATAGTGGCAGTGGTTCTTAATACATTCCCAACTGTAACTTCCGATAATATTAGCCCCCATGCCCTCAATATTAGCCCTCAATAAACATAGAAAGATTATCAAACTAAGCTAACTATTTTTTAAAAACGATTTAAGGTTTCTTTAAAAAAATTTATAGACTTTAAATTGTCCCTTCAATTGAAATTTCTCTAGGAAGAGATTGTTTTTCTTTTGATTTATTTCTGTTCTATTATCAACGATCCAATGTGACTTGAACTAAATAGTTTGACAAACTATAGCTTTGACCTTCAAGAATTAATTCGTGTATTCGAGCAAATTTCGCTTCTACAAGTTTTACCATCAAACAGAACTAATGGATGGCAGTGGGTCACCACCGGAAATGATCTTGTATTGGAAGCTCCTTTTGTAATGGTTCAATAGTTTGCATCAACATAGATATAGATCAAATTATTTGAACTGACTTAGGGAACCATAGTTTTATAGTTCAGAAGACAATCAGTGTTTTAGGGATGTTCATCAACAACTCTCGGTTTTAAGCGAATCCATGTCACCCATTCAACCACCGAAATAGATATGATATATCCCAAAACATTAGGTCATAGTCAAATGATTAGTTTAACGCTCGCATGACTGGAATCCATCTGAAATCACATGGGAAAGCATGATTCACGTTTCAATTAATGTTTTCCAGCTACATTCATCTGAAAAATTTCGAATCGAATCAACGTGATCCATCGTCCAGATCGAATGTATTTGTCAGAAACCAATGGACCAAGGTTAAATGGCTCATAGCAACACCCAAATAGCTCAAACAACATAAAAGAGTTAGAAACAGAATGGCGCATACATTAAATCATATACAAAAAGACACAAACAGACCCTTCATAATTACAAAGCACAACAATAAGCGTGTGTAATGTTTAACGGAATTCATTTAATTTATTTGTTGGCCATGAGAATTTACGCGCTAATTTTATTCGACAATGGTGGGTAGTGTACTAAACATACACTTTGTTGATATAAAATCGGAAAGTTTTGTTAGGGATTCTTACTTTCTTTATAAATTTGCTACTTATCCTTCTAGAATCCTTAATCCTTAAGAGCAATTTTTTAATTTATAATTTACATTACATTTGATATAAAGATTTGTATATTGTTTGCATACAATAGGCAAATTTAATTCAAGAGTGTGTTTTTTTAATGTCAATGAAAGCAGTTTTTAGCTTTATACTTTAGTATACACAACAATAATTTTGGTCTATAAATTTTTTCACAGTTAATGAATGAAATATAATAACAGCATTTTAATGTGTAATATGTCCTTTAACAATGATAATTAAATACTTTAAGAATTACTATAATTTTTTAATTTTTTCTACATGCATATTGATATTAGTTGTGGTACTTATATTGATAATGATAATATAATATAATAATAATTAATAACTTGGCAATTATATATCAATTAAAATACTTTTTTAACTAAAAATGTTATTATTTATGTTGGTATTATGTAACAGCATTTTTGACCCCTTTGTATAATGAGTTATTAAGAACATATTTAATATACACATCATTAATATTGATAATTAAGTAGCACTAATATATATATATATATATATATATATATATATATATATATATATATATATATATATATATATATATATATATATTTATATATATATATATATATATATATATATATATATATATATATATATATATATATATATATATTATATATATATATATATATATATATATATATATATATATATATATATATATATATATATATATATATATATATATATATATATATATATATATATATATATATATATATAAAATTAAATACTGAAATATTTTAATAATTTTTTCATTTATTAATATGATATAGCTTAAAATATCATTATAAGCCATCATTTCTCTTGAAAAATTACAACAGTCTACAAAAAGAATCTATGCATTTATTTGAAATTTTAGCCACTTCTTTCAAGTTTAAAACAATTCCTTAGTTTTTAGTCTGTTCTTTTTCTCTTTATGCTAGAAATTTCCAAATGAAAAATAGAATTTTTTGTGAATTACATTTTTTTAAAAAGAAAAGATAAGAAATGGCGGTTCTGACCCTTTTTTTCCTCCATATTTTTTTATTGGATTCTTTGCTACTATAGGACGCATTTTCTCCCTAGAGCAATCTTTCAACCATGACCACACAATATTTTGAATTTTTTTATGTTCCATAACAGTTGAATGTAAGAAATTTTTTTGTTCAACGCAGCTAAGAGAGAATTTGACAAGAAAATATTGGAAAAAAATATTCAAATACTTAAAATAGAGAAAAGTTAAAAAAAAAATTATACTATCGTAAAAAGAAATGGAGATGCCAGTATGGCAACATATCAGCAACCTTATCCTGGTTTATCTTAAAGTAAAAACGTAAAAGCGGAAAATTAGTTTCTTAATTACAAATCCTGGTTTTTAATGAAATCATTTCTGTTGATAATTATTCGGTTAGGAAAATAAGTTTGGAGCACATAGGAAATTTTTCTTGTATATATATTCCTATATTTAAACATATTCGTTTAGTTTCTTGGTTCAATTTTATATTTTGCATTTTATTTTACTCAATTATTTTAGGTTAAGTTACTACGATACATTAATCTAGGGGATATATTAATGATTAACAATGTGATCTTTATTTTAGCCTCTTAAAGATTCGATTCCCACTTTTGAGGTGAAAGTTTACAGTGGAATCAGCTTTAAGCTTTAAGACATCTTAGAATTAGTCTATAAATGAAAAAAATTATCACCAAGTGATGCACAATCACTTGATGCTCAATTTATGATACATGATGATTTGCTCAAATTATGATACATTTGTTACTTCTTATTAATGTCGTTTAATGCTCTAAGGTACTACCAACCATCTCATAATTTAAAACCAAAATCATGCGTGGAATGCGGTACAACGTTTGGAAACATTTATCCAAATATTATTATTGTTTTATAGAACTTAATACTTTTGATAATCACAGCTTTAAAGTAACTTTCTACAAATTTTACAATGATATTTTGTAATTGGTCGATTTATTCCAATTTATGTTATCAAATGTCAGTGGAGAACTAGAATTAACACAACGCTATTCACATTAATAAGTACAGTAAAATGTTACATGATGAATTACAACATTTTCTTATGCCTACTTCCAAGATAAAAATTACTGTAGTTGACAAGCTTAAAAAGTATAAAAAATTTTTATCCTATGAATATAAAATTAACAGAAAATGTTGATGAATATATGGATTTATAGCATTTTTCTTTTTGAAAATCAGCGAGTTTATCTCTAAGTATAAAAAATTTAATATAGTATTTATTGAGGGCTTGATAAATGATCAAAGTATTTAAATTTACATTGTACTGTCTATAAAATATATCTACTGGATAATTTTACATTTGATTTAAAAAAATTACATTCATATATTTGTACATATTTTGTTCTTTTGGACGTATTTATAAAATACTACCAAGAAAACAAAAATTTGCCTAAAACTTTAAATTAGTTATAGAAACATTTTATATTATGAATTATAGAAATAAATATAAGAGCATTTAATGGATTTTTATGGTATTCAGTTGTTTCGAAAAGCAATAAGCCTATTATCTGAAATATCTAATGTCCTTTGACTTTTATAGTTCTGTGTTTTACTGCTCGAGTTACTCCAATTCAATTAAGAATGATGGTTTGAAGTACTCCAATTTGGATAATAATAATAATTCAAAGTACATTAATTCAAATAGTATTATTCGAGGTACTCCGATTCACACAACAATAATTATTCCAAGGACACTAAATGACGTTATACGAGTTGATCCAAGCACTCCAATTCAGTTAATAATAATTATTCAAACTATATTAATTCACGTAATACTAATAGCTTTCGGTATTCTGATTCACACAGCAATAATTATTCAAGGCACACAGATTTTTATTATACTAATTGTAAGAGAGGTATCCCAATTCCAACAATAATAATTGATCAAAGTACACTAATTCACGTAATACTCTAATTCACACAGCAATAATTATTCAAGGCACACTGATTTTTATTATGCTAATTGTTAGAGGTATCCCAATTCCAACAATAATAATTGCTCAAAGTACACTAATTCACTTAATGCTCTAATTCACACAGCAATAATTATTCAAGGCACACTGATTTTTATTATACTAATTGTTAGAGGTTCCCAATTCCAACAATAATAATTGCTCAAAGTACACTAATTCACGTAATACTCCGAATCACACAACAATAATTATTAAAACTACACTAATTCACGAAATATTAATTATTTAAGGTATTCCAATTCACACTAATAATTGCTCAAAGTTTATTACCTCGCGTAATATATACTAAGTACTCCCGAATTACACAACAATACTTATTCAAAATACACTGATTCACATAATACTTTATGATTGAAGTATTCTGATTCAAACAACAATAACTGTTCAAAGTACACTAATCCACAGAAAACTAATTGGTCACAAGGTTCACCTATTCACATAACAATAATTTTTTAAAGTACGCTAATTCACATAATACTCATTGCTCAAGGAAAATTGATCCAAAGAACAATAATTATTCAAAGTACATCTAGTTCACGTTACATTATTTTATCCAAGTAACTTTTCTTGGTATTCGATCTCAGAATAAAAAAAAAAAGAAATGATATTTCCTTTCAGGTTTATTTCATCTATCTGTACACGTCAAAAACACTGCACAATCGATATGTCGTGGCCGATCTATGGAAGTAGAATCTCTCATCATTTTCTTTTCTATTAGAAAGAAAAAAAATAAAATAATCGTCTCATTTTGGCAAGCGAATTTGAAGACGCCCTTTCTTCTAAATGGCATGCATGTTCTTTAATTCTTTTCTTTATTCGTCTGAGAAATTCGGATATAAAAAATAATTTTTTTCCTTATAACTCTATCTCAGTAACAATTTTCAGGGTCGGAGAATAATTTAGAATAAAAATTCGGAAAAAAAGTCATGTCTTTTCGAATGATTAATAACTTACGTAACTCAGATATCCCATAATTTCTTAAGAGATGATTTATTACAGAATAGTATATACTTATTATTATAGAATATATTTCTAAACTAAAACTAAACTAAACTAAGCTCCATGGCATGGCAGCCCATGTGGGCCAAGGTTTACAGTGCCTATAACTGTAATCATGACCGAAGACCCTGGGGTGCTAAGCACATGTCCCAGTTAGGTGGTCAGCCTAACGTAAGACCCCCAGTGCTTAGTTCCCAAGCATGCTTGGTACTCAGTTAATCGACCCACTGAAGGGATGAAAGGCTGAGTCAACCTTGCCCAGCCCGAGGATCGAACCTCGGACCTGTGTCATGGGAGCGTGAAACGGTGCCTCTAAGAATATATTTCTAGTACAATAAAAACAATTTTATTCAATGATAAATATATGAGCATATATTTTGAAATATGTAGGACAAACTCACCATGTATCGCGCCCTATGTTTTTAAATAATAAACAATTTTATTCAATGATAAATACACTACTGGCCATTAAAATTGCTACACCAAGAAGGAATGCAAATAACAGAACGATATTTATTGGACGCATACATTATAGTGGAAAGAATATTATAGTGGAAGTGATTAGATTTACAGGAAATTAGGTTGTATAGATCTTGAGAAATCAGTACCCAGAGCAGCCACCTCTGGCTTCAATAACAGCATTTATCCGCTTAGGCATAGAGTCAAACAGCAATTGTATGGCATGTACGGGGATCTCAGTCCATGCAGCTTCAACACTATGCCACAGTTCATCGACAGAAGTGGATAGTGAGTGATGGCGTGCCAATCGCTCGGCAACCATTGACCACACGTTCTCAATTGGTGATATATCAGGAGAACGTGCTGGCCAGAGTAACAGTCGAACCAGTTCTGTATCAAAGAAGTTCAGAACAGTACGGGCAACATGCGGTCGTGCCTTATCCTGTTGAAACAAAGTATTAGAGAGGCCTCGAAGATAGGGCAGAACCACGGGCGTTAACACATCGGAAATGTAATGGTTGCTGTTCAAAGTGCCGGTAATGCGAACAAGAAGTGATCGAGACGTGTATCCAATGGCACCCCATACCATCACTCCAGCAGATGGGCCAGTATGGTGATGTCCAATGCAAGCTGGCAATGCGCGTTCTCCACGATGCCTCCAAACATGGATGCGGTCATCATGGTCCTGTATACAGAACCGAGATTCATCTGTAAAGATGACGTGATGCCATTCCCGCGTCCAGGTTCGTCGCTGATCACACCATTGAAGGCGCTCCTGTCTGTGACGCTGCGTCAATGGTAGCCGAAGCCATGGTCACCGTGCAGACAATCCATGCAAACAACGTCGAACTGTTCGAGCAGAAACTTGTTGCCTTGCAAATGACTCCATTTCTCGACTCAGGGTTTGTGACGTGGCTTTACGATCCCTTGTGACCATGCGGATAAGATGTCTGTCTTCTCTGCTGTTAGTGATGGGTGGTCGCTGAGATCCTGCATGACGTTCCTTTTGATTGTCCTGAACCCATCGATTCCATATTTCATTAACAGTCATGGGGTCTCGACTGACGCGAGCAGCAATATTGCGGTACGATAAACTGCCTTCCCGATAGGCTATAATTCTTCCTCGATCAAAGTCAGAAACGTGCTGATAGGCATTTATTCTTCTTACACGAGGCATTACAACAACTTTCTTTGCCGAAAACAACGTTGAAACGGAACACTTAAAAAAATCAGAACTGTTTTCGCAAAATTTTTAATAAAATCCGATAATAGAACAAAAAGTTCTAAGTTTCCACGAGAATACTAGGTTTGCCATAACAGAATTTTCTCTCATTATGATTATTATTATTCTTAATCTCTAAGACAATAAAAAAACGGGTTGCCAGATAAACAGGGAAGTTCACAGAAAAAATCAACAAATTTAGAAATTTGCACGATGAATCATACATATAAACACTGTGACTTAATTTTAAGCGTTGATGTTTAGAATTCGGGGAAGACATGATAACATCGCTTTGCAAACAAGAGGCTTTGTATATTTGAATATTTATTGTAGTATTGCTGATGAAGACACAGTTCCGATATATATATATTTTTACTATTTAAACAGGGAAGACAGAATTTTGTAGTTTCTCTGATAAAATGTTTCTCTAGTTGCAAGACACGAAGCTTTAAATTTTTTCATAAGAACCAAATTGGAAGACAGACAACCAAAGACATCGTTTTGTATCAAGCTATCGTGTATATAATTCTTCAGGCAGATGTAAATTTAAACATTACATTTCACGTTTGCAAAAATTGCTATGTCGGATTAATTAGCTTAACTAGAGACTTAAACTATCTCATGGTATGTAATTGGTCATTAGTTTATACTTCTCTAAGAAATCTTCATTTATACCTTCAATAATTAAGCATATTAGTGAATATAAAACAATTACTTTGGAAATATATATAGACTAGTTTTAAGTTACCATTAAAAGAACATTCAATATAAAGAGATAGAATTTGGGAATTGGAAACTTTCATTCGACATACATTGATACCTATGAAAAATGGAAACATTTTTCTCCTTCAATGAAAACGAACCTTTCCAATTCAATGCTTAAGTATAAGTATTATATAGAGGATTGATTGTTCAAAAAATGTCCAAGTTTGGTCCATTAATCATTTTATATTTAAGGGATGCGAAGACATAATTGATCCAATTTATTATTTTCCTCCGCTCTTTTAAAGCTGCCAATCCATCTCCAAGATGAATGACTTTCAAAAAAATAAAGTCTTCCTTATCTCTTCCAGGCTTAATAAAATGCAGGTGATGACAGTATTGCGTTTTTTTAGAAAGAATTTTTTATGGGATGGGTGGTAAAATTATATATAACAAATATATAAAGTAAAACTTCAAACTTTCTTATATAACAACTTTAAATTAGGTGTAAATCCCATGCAAGCATAAGAAAAACGTTTCCACAAATTTAATTATGATCCTATAAAAAGTGCAGCTTACATACAAAGAATACTGGACTACGTTATTTATTGATAGAGAATTAAATTTAGTGCAAAAAGATGGTAAAAAACTAACACTATACCATATAAGAAACTAACTAAAAACTAGCAACACAGACACACACACACACACACACACACACACACACACACACACACACACACACACACACACACACACACACACACACATATATATATATATATATATATATATACTATATAAATATATATATTGTTGTTACTTATGACACTTGGACAAGCCAAGCTCGCTATGCCGTGGCAATGCGAATTTAAGGCAATAGGGAGCCTCTTTCGTTTTTAATCAGAGCACCACGAATGTGAAAGTACGTCTTTGCTCTTTTTTAAATCCTCCGATAGATGGCAACACCAGAGAATCCACTCCCTCAATTTTGACATTGATCTGAAGGTGGAAGAAAAATTTTCTCCAGACCATTGCACCCATGGTAACTGCTCAACGACCGACCACAGGACTTTTGATTTCACAGGTTTAACGAGCACGTATATCGCATGTACTCGGTGGGTCTTTGGCGGCATTGGGAATCGAACCCCGTCCTTCCGGATGGAAGACCGATACCCTAGCCACTTGGCTATCACGGCCCTATATATATATATATATATATATATATATATATATATATATATTATATATTATATATATATATATATATATATATATATATATATATATATATATATATATATATATATATATATATATATATATATATATATACAGAGTATCCAAAAACGTCCCCATGAACTCTGCACAGCTAGATTCCTCGTTGGGAGTACATAAAAACTGCCCAAAAAGTGTTCCTCTACGATCCATAGTTTACGAAGAAAAATGCGTATGACAGAGTATGACGTCAATGCCGGTGCAGGAAAAACACTTTATTGAACATATCAACAGCAGTATATGCAGCGGATATCGACGGGCACACTCCCTAGCAGTTCGTAAGGTATTTCCATTATATCGGCCGTACATCAAGTACGTGTCGCAGTAGTCGCGGACGAAATACCTGGCCACCACACGAAGACTACCAGTAGCTGCAAGATGCAGACTTCTAAATACGGATTCACTGGCGACTTAACGTCATTCCATGGCGCGCGCATCAATGACGCGATAAGCGCGGTGAACGTTTTAACATTATCTTCTGGAAAGATATGAAAATAAGGTTGTTGATATGTCCAGTAAAGTGTTTTTTTTCTTGCATAGGCAGTGACGTCATACTTTGTTTTTTGTATTTTCCTCGTAAACTAGGGATCGTACAGGAACACTTCTTTGGGCGATTTTTATGTACTCCCAACGAGGAATCTAGCTGTGCAGAGTATATGTGGTCGTTTTGGGACACCCTGTATAATATAAAATATATATAATGTATAATTATATATACATATATATAATATGTAATATATGCATAGATATCAACGTAAATTTAAAAAAATTTAATTTAATAGTAACTGAACTAAAAAGTAAGTCTGGTGGCTTAGTGGAAGCGCTTCACGCTCCCAAGCACAGATACGAGAATCAATCATCTGACTAGGTAAGGTCGACTTAGCCTTTCATCGCTTCAGTGGGTCGATAAACTGAGTACCAAGCATGTTTGAGATCTAAACATTGGTTTTCTGGTTAGGCTGACACACCAAACCGAGAGACATGCCTTGCTCTTGATTTGGAAAACAGATATGAGCATTGTGTGCCCACATATGGATTGATATGGCCCTGAATTAGTTTTTCCGTTTATATATATTGTGAGTGTGTATATATAATATATGAATAATTAGATTTTTTTATACAATTTTTTTATAAGTAGCCTAATGTGACACTCATTAAGCAAATTAGAAGGCGATCATGTATATTAAAATCCCTTAGCAACATTGGTACAATGTTCTCATCAAATTAAATTTCAAATGTCTCCAACAGCACTGACTTTTTGAGTAATACAAAAGGGGAAATATTTCAACTGAGTAACAACAAATGGTTTTTTTTTATAGTATACTCAAAAAAGATACTTAGGAAAGTAAAATATATGAAATAATAAACTTAATCCAATATCACATCACTCCTCAATGAATTAATATCGTCAGCACTTATTGTTTAAGCCCATTGTCTTAGTGGTAGAGTTTCGTAATTCCAAATTCACAGAAACTTCGAGGAAATTAATTAATTACAATGGACAACAAAATCTTTAAATATGTGTTTGATGCTAAACATCTCTCGCCCATGCACAATATTACTTTGCATTAAATCTCCTCAATGTTTAAAACTCCACAATGCATAAAAGGTAAAACAATTTACTCAGTGAAAAACATTTGACCATGTAATAATTACTTTTATTAATAAAATTAGTGCGAGTCCCGTCTTTCAAGAAAGACTGAAAAATTATATACTTCATTCTGTATATTTTTCAAAGGAAATCATAGCTTTTACAATTATAAAATTGCCGACCGATTGGCTGAGTGGTTAGCGTTCCTGACTCCTGAGCTGTGGGTCCCGGGTTTGAATCGGGCATGGATGTTTTTTTCCTTCTCTGTTCTCTCTGTCCTTTCTTCTGTGTTGTTGTATGAATGTGGCCCGCCCTATAAACGGGTTCGTGGTGGTATGGCGCGGGTAACGCTACTCGCCTCCGTGATTTGGTTCACAGGTGCCCGCTGGGTAACGATAAATGAGTAGCAGTTTCTGGCCTTGTTGTGGCATAGGGTTCAGTCAACCTTGTGTGCCCGCCATTGGTAAAAAAACAATTATAAAATTGGTAACCACTGTTGACTTTTATAACTGCTGTTTATGAATTTGCCTTCATGTATATATCACGTGACAGAATCATTACGTAGTAAATGACCACATGCCTCAAATGCCAGCTGCTGTAACATTCGAAGTTTGTTCCTCGCTTTAATCAAGGTTGATCCAGCTTTTCATTCCTTCAGTGCGTCAATAAACAAGAGAACCAACCATGAGTGGGAGGTAAATACTGGGGGTTTCGCGTTAGGCTGATCGCCTAACCGGGGCTCATGCTTCCCACCTCAGAGATTTTCGGGCAGGAAAGCAGATATAGGCACTGTAAATGTTGGTTCATATTGGGCAGTCGTGCCACAGAGCTATGGTTGGTTTATCTAGTAACTAAAGAAAACTGGGAAGAGGGTTTTGCTATTATGTTACTAAAATTTGAAAAATTATTTAGTATGTTTTCGTGTATGAAAAAAATAAAACAAGGTTTTATTTGGAACCTCAGAAAGTACGTTTAATTAAATACTTTTTTCCTTACAAAAACATAAAGGAAAAAAAGTTTTAAATAAAGAAATAATTCTTTCTTCACATAAATGAAAATAATAAAAAAAATTCCCTTCAATAAAGTTCTTCATTCACTTACTTATTTCTTTATTCATGTAAAATGAAAGCAAAATTATTTACTTGGATTATGAACTTCTATTATATTTTCAATAAAAGATAATACTTTCCTATAATGCCAATTCTTCGATAACACTGACGTTGTTAATGTGCGGTATCAATACTTAAAATTCAGCCAACTTTTGCGCCAAATTTTGATTGTTTTTTTTTCTGTCGCTCAACTGTCTTCTTTTGCACACGAGGGCTAATTAGGCTGGGACTTACTGTTTAAAGTGGATTCCGAAGCATTGCAAACATCCATACCCGAAGTGAGATTTGAACCCATGAATTTTTGAACCTAGACGTAAAGAGTCATTCGGCCACCAGCTTGGCATACGAAATATTGAAGTTTGTAGTAAATGTATATAAAAGTGTAAAACGCACTTCTAATTAAATAAAGAACAATAGCCATAATGGATAAAATCATAATTAATAATTACGTATCCTGATTATACGCGTGTAAGTATTTAGTTTTATTGGACTGAAAATTTGTTTGAAACCTATACTTGTGAATCTTGTCGCTATTAAACTAAAATACGATTGATTAATTTTATATCATGTCTTCAAAAGTGTTAGCTTTCATCGGAATAGGAAAGTATCAATCTAAAAATCATGTCTATGTGCGGTTCTCTCCTACAATCCTCCCTCTGAAGTTTATTCAAGATAAAAATTAAAAATTTTGATACTCTGTAAATTAAGATAATAATAAAAAAATCGCTAGTGTTCTCTGGTTCATTCGATATAAAAATATTCAAGCAAAATATTTCCAGATTTTAAAATTACTTTATATCAGTATAAGTGAATGATTCATAAGCAAAAGATAGAAGTCAATCGATTTTGATGTTATGTAGAAGTTTAGAAAGCAAATGTCAACTCAGGTTTCAATCTCATCATTGTTGTTGTTGCTATTGTCGTGTGCCAGCCAGACTGGCAATATGGGGTGCGCTGCTCCACTTTACTAACTGAACCATATTTTGGTGTGGAGTCCGACTTTCTCAGTACACACATGCCATGGGTACCCGTTTCTAGGGTAGGCAACTACTCACTCTACATTCATACAATGAAAGGACAAAGACAGGATAGATAGAGAGAGAAAGTACATCCATGCCCGAACCGGGATTCGAACCCAGGACCTCCTTATCCGCAGTCAGACACGCTGACCACTAGACAAGCTGGGCGGCAATCTCATCATTAAATTTGGTAATAAACTACAAATCATTCTCTCCAGGTATAGATCAGATCGTCCCCATTAGTTTATTATGTAGCTATTAGAGACAGCAGTAATTAGATCGGAAATACTACAGTTTCGTGATCAAAAGGCAGCGGGCTCGATACCAGACTCTATCGAAAGCCATCATGCGAAGTAAACTAATGCATGCCGTTATTTAGAATTTTATAATGCGTTTCAATGGACATGATGTAGTAATTTCTAAACTGAACGCCACCAGCTCAGAATTCAACCTCGTCACTTGAACATGGTTTAAAATAACGAGAGAATTGACTACATTTAATGTTTTCTCTGTTATAGAGAAATATTCAGCCAAAAAATATTGCAATAACCTAACTCAATAATGTAATACAAAATATATATTCAAAACAAATGCCCTTTATTGTAACTTTTGATTAAAATTACACAAGCGGAAAATAATCTTGGGGGTTGTCAGAGAAATAAAAGACCTTATTTAAGTACATTGGCATCTCTATTACAACTAATACACAACTGAAGCATCCCTACCATCAATCAAAAATGATTACTAAAGAGGTTTTCTTTAAAAATAGTATTTTATAAAACACAATATATAATAACATAAAATGTTTGAATTTTTCCGAGGTAAATAGATGTTTAAAAATCTTAGACTGTAACTAAAATGCATTAGAGCGTAAGAGACTTATTCTATTACTCTAAATGTACTCCAGACATCTAATTCTTTTGCTGAGTATACATTCAATTCGTTTTTGAACCCACGCCAGAATTTCAACTTAAGGGAATTCAGGGTTTTAACCTGAGGTCTCTTGCCAAAAATTACAGTTCTAAGTTGGAAAATTTTAAATGGAAAGAAAGTAATATTATTCTATTGTGAGCATTATTTTATATTCTGTTCTTAAGTTAAATATAGGAATCTTAATCGTACGATTCTATTACTGATTTCTTTACTTCTTAAAAATTTCAATAATAAAGATAAAAGATGATAAAAATTTTCTCAATGATTTTTAAGAAGTAAAAAAGGTTGGCATTCTGGTCATCTCTACAACAGGTCGTGAGTTCTATACCCACTTCTGACGTAGATGCTTATCGGAGACTCAAAATTATTGTTTAATAGTTGGCACAGATTGAATTTATTTTCGAGGGAAAAATTTGACCACCGAATAAAAAAACAAATCGCAAACTACAGGATTAGGATTAAACATTTCGTTAAAGTTATAATTAAAAATCCTTGTTAAGTATACAGGGAAGAGTATACTACAAGGATTTTTAATTATAACTTGCAATGATTTTTAATTATATACATGTGTATATTGAATAGAATAGAATATAGTGACTTCGTTGTTTTGTTGTATTGTTTTGATAAAATTTTCCAAAACAGTATTTGTGACTGAATTTCGTATATATATATATATATATATATATATATATATATATATATATATATATATATATATATATATATATATATATATATATAATGTCTATGTATCTAATTGCAAACGGATAATACAAATGAACTCCAAAGTAAATAATAACAGGTTAATTAGAAACTTAAAGGTAAATTAGCTTCATAATCTTTTTAATTGAATAAAGTTTAAGTTGTGAGAATATGATTGTTCGTTAAGAAGAAACAGAGTATGAGTTTTAGTATGAATCTTTCTTTATTTGTGATTAATATGAAACAGCGTTAACTTCATAATAATTTAGAAAACTACTCAACACTGATATATTCCTTCTCCCCTTACATTCTTAATAATTAGCATTTTAGAGTTTTTCATGGCACTATTTCAAAATTCAAGATAACTTTCTTGTAAGGTATGCTTTCTTGCAAAACTAGGTGATGATCGAAAATGAGTTAATCATCTGTGATAATTATATCTTTAGTTAGTGGTTTCTCATTCAGGTCATTTTTTTTCATTCATGTTTAACTAGACATGAACTTACAGTTTAAAATGGATTCTGAACCCGTCACTTCATTTAAGCCCGAAGTTGGAATTAAACCCAAGATCTTTCGAACCGAAAGCCAGAGTGCTAACTTTTCAACTGCTAGTCAAGCTGTTCAGTTATTGATAACGGCAGATAAAGGAGGAAAGATGCAGGATAGCCAAAATTAGCAGAATATAATCCATTGGTGATAATTTATTAACGATAAAATTGGTGATAGTTAATGATAAATTGGCGATATTGAAAGATAAAATTGGTAATATTTAAAGATAAAATTGGCGATATTTAAAGATAAAATTGGCGATATTTAAAAATAAAATTGGCGATATTTAAAGATAAAATTGGCGATACTTAAAAATAAAATTGGCGATATTTTAAGATGAAATTGGCGATATTTAAAGATAAAATTGGCAGTAATTTAAAATGAAATTGGCAATATTTAAAGATAAAATGGGCTCCATTATGGAGACGTTTCTCGAAGCTTCTCCAGTGCATATTTCGAGATATTTTAGGAATCTCTAGGGATGTAGGAGAAATCTTTAAGTACTTTGCTGTTTCTCAGAAACGATTAGATTAGATTCAGCTTGAGACTTTTACAATTCAGATATTTGTCGCGATATTTTGCTGATTGTTGACTGACTGCTATAGATTGTGTCAGATTATTTGTCTCACTACATGGAATTTCTTCATGAATTTTACTGAATTATTTGTTGAACAATGATTACTTGTCTAAGTTATTGAGAATACTTTTTTTACAACAGAAAATCCAATAGAATACAACAGTGCTAAATTAAAAGTGTAAGTCTAGAGTTTACTTAACATTTGTATCTTCCAAACAAAAAAATAATCAATAGATTAATTTCATAAACGTTTCCATTTAGATTAATGTTAAAAAATATTTGTTAAAAGTTAATTTAACACAGAAACCATGAATATTCTCATTGAAATTTTACTAGTGACGTTCACATTTGCTTAAATAAATTAACTATATAATATAAAAATAAATTAGAACAATGAAATAGTTATAATCGTGATCAAATATAATACACATATTTACGAATCTACAGCTTGTACATTTTATACCTGGAAAAGGTGACTAGTTCGATATTTGACACAGTTGAAATTCTATTGCTTGCCTATATTTTAAAATAAAAGACTTTCGAGTGTGTCTATGAAACGTTTTTCGATAGAAATAACTAACAACAAATAAAATCCTTCAAAAAACAAAAGCAACATAGTTAAGATTCATTTTAATTTAAATACATTTATTTACGTTTATTCATATTTTATTTTTTAAACTGTTAGAGATTATTTTTTGACTGGAATCACTTGATGTTTTAAATATCAGGTATGACATTAAAAGTTATATTAAAAAAATTTCTTTGGCTTTCATTGTAAATTGCTTTGCAGTAATGTTATAGTTTTTAATCTCTTCTTAAGATATTTTTTAAATTCATGACTTTCAAAATAAATTTATTCCTCTTACAAAGAAAATAATCTTTTATAATCTCATCATAAAAACGGATTTTTTACTTATTTATAACAACATAAGGAAAATATTATATGAGATTTGTTTTAGCAGAAAAAAAACATGCAAAAATTAAAGATGTGGTTTAAAGATACGTTCAATAAATATTTTTTCTGGAGATAATCATTAAATATTTATGTTTCAAAATAACGAATAACAAAAATAAAGCACTAAATATTCTATTCTTTTTCATTTGTAAAATTTTATATCAAAGTGAACTTTAACTTTGCGTAAAGTAACGGATTTAATAAATTGCGAACGATAACTTTCTTTAAATATCGATATGGATTTAAATTTCGATTCGATGTAGAATTCTTAGAGAGACCGTTGCCACTAACAGACTCCAAATAAAATATGAGCTATTAAATCTGACGAGGAGATTTAAAAAATTAAGTGCAGCATAACGCGTAAGTAGGATCATAACTCTAAATTTTGTCTCTGGGGAATAAAAAAAAATGGGAAAGAAATGCATTTAGTTTTAGAATATTATTGTCTGCAAAAAAAAGTAGATAAAGTACTAAATTCTACAAACTAAGAAAGAAAAAAAAGAAAGAAAAATTTTTACATGCAGCCGAATTTGTTGAAGTAGAAAGTAACATTTATCAAACAAGAATGCGGGACATGTATGGGATCTGAGATATGCTTTACATTTGGGATTTTTGAGGAAAAAAAATCTTTTCAAAAGCGTTCTTTTTGTGGAATGATTCTAAATCTCAGATTTTGAGAATAAAAGTGAATACAGATTTCTTCCCTTTGTTCGTGGAAATATTATTTCGCCGTCACAACTTATTTTAAGCGCAAAAAATCTGGTTTGAAGTAATTTTTAGAAGCTCAAAATGGTAATGAAATGATAATATAGATTTGAAATTCAAGACGAATTGTTTGAAATAAGCTTTACGAGCAGAAAGAAAGTTCATATGGAATAAATTGGGACTGAGGAGTTTAGAGAAAGTGATATATAAATGGCAATAAATATTATGTTAGCTCAAACAAGAACATATTCCAGAAAATGAGTGTACTTTTAATATATGTCCAGCATAAATCATATGCAATATATAACTGATGGTCTCATTGTAGGCTAATAATAAGACTACATTTTGTGGAATGGAAGGTCCCGAGTTCAATTCCATCTCTGATTATCTCACGTTTTCAATAACGGAATAATAATGGTACGTTTCCTTTTTATGAAGGCATGTATGGAATTAGGTATGATTGGTAATTTTCTTAGTTTTCTCGCTTTTTTGAAGCGTGAATACATCATAATAGCAATTAAAAAATTCTTTGCAAAAATAGTAATAAACATTGAATTTATTGACGGAAGATGGTAAATAAATTGTAAATTTTTCCCAGTATGAGAGTAAAAAAATAAATTTTGCAAATTGTAATTTTGTACAATATGAGAGTGAAAAGGTAAATGAACTAAATTTCCCACAATATGAGAGTAAAAAAGTCAATTGTAAATTTCATATCAATTTGAAGAAAAAAAAACCGTATGAATATTATCTATTTTAGAATTCATTGTTAAGTTTACTTATCTGATTGAATAATACAAATTTAATAAATAATTATTATTACAGCTATGATTTTTATTGCATAATTGTGTGATATTAAAATTTATCATCAAAGTTATTTTTGCTTACAAATGTTTTTGCACATTTAAATATTAATTGCAAATTCCATCGAATGCTTCTATTGTGTAGAATAATCTTATGAAAATATTAAAATAACACAAAATAATATCAAAATATTATAATAAATGTACAAATTATCAAAATATTTAGATGACAGAATATGAATAGACTTTAAAGAGACAAATTTATTTCTAATTTACTAGATAAAATATTGAAAATGGTAATCTATTTTCTAATAATTTATATAAATTTGTACAATAAAATATAATTTTACTGTACAAATTTTGGATTACGTTAACGAAAAATTCCGATTGTCAATTATATTTACAAAAGCAATTAGTCTTAAAATTATTCGTGAAATAGTACATTAATAAAATATATATATTAATGTTCAAACTGAAACCGAAATTGCCTAAACCGTAGAATAAAGTAAACATTGATAATCAATTTTTAATATGATTTTATATTAAATTTGCTTGCATTAAAATACATTTTCAATAGATTTCAGAGTGCCAGTTCAATAGATAGAATTAATTTGTTTTACATTAGCTAAATGAAAATGCATTAATAAACAAATAAAGAATAATCTTTTCAATCTCAAAACAGAATTACCTGAAATTTACTTATAAAAATAAGTTCAAAATTTTAGTATACACTATTTTCCAATCAGTCAGTTAATTCTATTATAAAATAATATTGTTTTTTATTGCTGCTAAAGTTTCGATAATGCATTAAAAAAACTTAGATATATAATTGTTTTCAAAACAAAGTTCTATAAATTTGCTTATCAAAACATTTAAAATAAAATCAAACAGCTCGAACTAATCTTTTTTATTTATCGCTAAAATTTTAATAATGATTTTAGCTAAAATAAAATGATACAGAAGAATATTAAATAATGCTTAGTTTAAGAGATTATTTCATAAAACAAATTTTCGCAGCCTAAGTTTATTAAATCTGGTAGACAAACACGGAGAAAAAAAATAATACCTTAATGTAATAAATGTTGCTTTCTTTTTAAATTTAAGAGAAATTGCATTATCTGAAGAAGCTGAATATTTCCCATTTGAAGAAAAAAAAAACATGATTATGAATAAGAAAAAAACCTTATAAAATATGTTTTTTTTTAATTTTATGAAAATATTTTTTCTGAATTAAGTATTGAAAGAATTAAAAAATATCTTTCTAATATCGATTCTTATTTTATTAAGGATAGAAAAATGTATTCTTAAGTATACATTTTAAGCTTTTTCTTTTAAAAACATTCTTCGAGGGGGAGCAACTTATTTATTTAATAGAAATAATATGTCATCGATTATAAAAGAAATAATACAGAATTTGGTTCGAGTTTAAATGTGTATAATTTTATTTACAAAAAGCTTGAATGTAAATAAAAAAAATAAGTTTATTAAGTGACGTACATTAACCACGTGACTGAATTAGAAGAGGGTATCCAATAAAACTCTCTTTCAATGACTAAGAAAGTAGAAGAAATTTATTTCAACACGTACTTTTTCCATTCC
This sequence comes from Latrodectus hesperus, assembly GCA_037975125.1. NCBI lineage: Eukaryota > Metazoa > Arthropoda > Arachnida > Araneae > Theridiidae > Latrodectus > Latrodectus hesperus. Next base: position 20,040 of record JAJQOW010000360.1, on the reverse strand, counting down.
ATTTTGTGATATGCACGAATTTTTTTCTTTATTTCGTAAGACATGTGTTTTTTAGTTTTATTAATACTCGATGGTTATTTTACGAGTTACATTAGACCCTTGCTGTTTTGAATCTCTAATTTACGAACAATCACAATTAACAGAAGCAATGATAACTTCAATTCCTATTTATCAACTAATATTTTGTCACTTTTTCGCGCATTAATTTTCATGCATCTTTCTATTATTTTTTATTATGTATATATTTTCATTTTTTTATTTTATGGTTGAAGAACTTAGATGTTTTTATTGGAGAATCACAAATCTTTCGGATTCTGAATAACTAACTGCACTATTGATATTGAAATAAACAGAATTTTAAAATAATTCACGTGACATTTCTCCTACTTAATCTAACTATCTTCTTATTCAGCATGGGTTATACATAGCTTCAAATACTAATAACATAAAATACCTTTGTAAGTAATTGATCAAGACCTGTAGTCGCTTATGAAATCAACATTTTAGACTGAGCTCCAGTGGCTCAGTAGCTTCACGCCGCTTCCCGTAAGCTCAGCAAAGTGAAGCATCATTTGCCGCGGGCAGTGGTTGGGATGGTGACCACGGTGTACTGTCCTTCACTGGGACGTGTCCACGTTAATCTGTAACGTTCAAAGTCCTTCCGCTGGTGTGGCGTGGATGTGGAGAGGAGGGTGCCAGCTCAGGTGTGGCCTCGTCACCTGACTGTGGTTCAAAATTACGAGGCACCTTAAATAGAGCAAAGTCGTACTTTCACCTTCGTGGTGCTCTGATCCGAACGAAAGACGCTCTCTATTGACTTAAATTCGCACTGCCAAAGGCATAGCGAGCTTGGCTTGTCCAAGTGTCATAGGAAAACAACAACAACAACATTTTGGACTCAATTCATTTATCAATCTATATTTGGAATGATGTTGCCGAGAAAACGACATCTAGGCCATTTTGACAAGAACACTTTTAATAAAGAAATTATCGAAACTGAAGAAAACCCAGAACATTTGTTTAACGACTTGAATGGATAGGATATTTATCCATGAACTTTGACTCTAAAACTCATAGCAGCATGAAGTTTCATTTCAGGACTTTTTGAATACAGACTCGAATGTAATTCGTAAGCAAGAAGTATTGGATTGTTAAATGGTTAAGAACATAACGAAGGCGAATGAAAAAGAATGTTGAATCTCAAATTTTAAAATTAAGTACTGGAAGTATGTGCAAAGATATACAGTTCTTTTCCATGCCACTTTGTATCAAATTCACCAACATTGACAGGCATGTCAGAAGCGCACGGCATCCAATATTTTTAAATAATGTGTGTCAATAAAGAATGTAATTATTTATACGCAATACTTTATAAGAATGGATGCCCTACTATAGGAAGTGCAATAGACCACCAGTGCTCAGTAGCCTCACCCCGCTTCTTGTTAAAATCATCAAAGCGAAGCATCATTTGCCGAGGGCAGTGGTTGGGAGGGTGGCCACATTCTCCTTCACTGGGCTGCATGGGTTGGGGACGCATCCATGTTCATCTGTGAAGTTCAAACTCCTTCCACTGGTGTGATGTGGAAAGGAGGGTGCCAGATCAGGTGTGACCTCGTCACCTGAGTGTGGTTCAAAATGATAAAGTACTTAAGGATGGGCTTGACTGCATCGCTCTGTATGCACATAAATAATGTGAAATCGTTTGCGCCTCTATTATTGCTGAAAGATGGAAATCGCAGTAGCCGGAAATTATACTACAACAACAATATATAACAAAAACCAGTCATAACTTTCGAGATCAGAATTCGAAACGGTTTTCTAAGAAATTAATGTGAGAATTATTAATAAAGCAAATATAACCATCAAAATTTGAATACAATTGATATTGAAAAATTTCAGTTAAAAAGATAAATATAAAACTGGATACAACAAAAACTTTTATGGTAAAAAATGTCATACTTATTCTGATTTGCATATAGTAAATAGTACAGGAAGGCTTAAGTTTAATAACATATAAAATTGCACTTTATACGTGGTTAATGAAAAAGATTGCTGTTAAAACAGCAATCTTTTTCATCATCATCAAAAGAAAGAAAACCCATAACATGATAGAATATTTAAATAAAAGTAACATATATAAACTAAGTAAATATTCATACAAAATATTATAAATTCTTCTGAAAAATTATGTTTTAAATATTCATATCAAACATTTTAAACGTGGATTTACAAAGAAAATATTTTCAATTTTTGGAATAAAAAATAATATAGTTTCTATCCAGTTTAATTTTAAAATAAAAAGTAAAGAAAAATCTCAGTTTTGATAACAACGTTTTATTATTTTTTGAATAATAATTATCATATTAAAAAAATCATGTTGAAAATCACATAGGAACATAGTTATATGGAAAATAATCTTTAAAATATTAAGTACTATATGTAAAAAATTCCATTCTTATACAAAATAGCACTTAATATGCTGAATAATTGCTTAAAGTTACAAGAAAAACTATAATTTCTATACAAGCGGAAAATTATAATTAACCTTACGTATAAAAATTTGTATTAAATAATTTTAATATCTAAATTTTATCAGAAACATTGAAGCTAGAATCGTGGCTGAATTATTCTTTTACAAAATGGCTTCCATCGTATTAAAAAAGTAATCAGGATTCTTTTTGGCTTCAAAATATTTCAATTTAAAATAGTTTAAATGCAAAAAATAAGCATACTTGGCTTCCTTTGGGATTAGAAGAAGCTACATGTGATGTCCAATAGCTTCATGCCGCTTTCTGTTACAAGCTAAGGAGAAACATCTTTTGCAGCTGGCAGTAGTTGGGAGGGGGACCATCTTCTCCCTATAGTATTACTGGAGCTCTGTGGGTTAAGGACGTGTCCACGTTCGTATGTGATGTCCAATGTCCTTCCACTGATGTTACGGGGATGTGGAGAAAAGTGTACCAGCTCCAGTAATTGCAAGGGGGACCATCGTCTCCCTATAGTATTGCTGGAGCTCCATGGGTTAAAGACGTGTCCACGTTCGTATGTGATGTCCAATGTCCTTCCACTGATGTTACGGGGATGTGGAGAAAAGTGTACCAGCTCAATAATTGCAAGGGGGACCATCGTCTCCCTATAGTATTGCTGGAGCTCCGTGGGTTAAAGACGTGTCCACGTTCGTATGTGATGTCCAATGTCCTTCCACTGATGTTACGGGGATGTGGAGAAAAGTGTACCAGCTCCATAATTGGGAGAGGGACCATCGTCTCCCTATAGTATTGCTGGAGCTCCGTGGGTTAAAGACGTGTCCACGTTCGTATGTGATGTCCAATGTCCTTCCACTGATGTTACGGGATGTGGAGAAAAGTGTACCAGCTCCAGTAATTGGAAGAGGGACCATCGTCTCCCTATAGTATTGCTGGAGCTCCGTGGGTTAAGGACGTGTCCACGTTCGTATGTGATGTCCAATGTCCTTCCACTGATGTTACGGGATGTGGAGAAAAGTGTACCAGCTCCAGTAATTGCAAGGGGGACCATCGTCTCCCTATAGTATTGCTGGAGCTCCGTGGGTTAAGGACGTGTCCACGTTCGTATGTGGTGTCCAATGTCCTTCCACTGATGTTACGGGGATGTGGAGAAAAGTGTACCAGCTCCAGTAATTGGGAGAGGGACCATCTTCTCCCTATAGTATTGCTGGAGCTCCGTGGGTTAAGGACGTGTCCACGTTCGTATGTGGTGTCCAATGTCCTTCCACTGATGTTACGGGGATGTGGAGAAAAGTGTACCAGCTCCAGTAATTGGGAGGGGGACCATCTTCTCCCTATAGTATTGCTGGAGCTCCGTGGGTTAGGGACGTTCCCACGTTCATATGTGATGTCCAATGTCCTTCCACTGATGTTACGGGATGTGGAGAAAAGTGTACCAGCTCAGTAATTGGGAGGGGGACCATCTTCTCCCTATAGTATTGCTGGAGCTCCGTGGGTTAGGGACGTTCCCACGTTCATATGTGATGTCCAATGTCCATCCACTGATGTTAGAGAGATGTGGAGAAAAGTGTACCAGCTCAGTAATTGGGAGGGGACCATCTTCTCCCTATAGTATTGCTGGAGCTCCGTGGGTTAGGGACGTTCCCACGTTCATATGTGATGTCCAATGTCCTTCCACTGATGTTACGGGATGTGGAGAAAAGTGTACCAGCTCAGTAATTGGGAGAGGGACCATCTTCTCCCTATAGTATTGCTGGAGCTCCGTGGGTTAGGGACGTGTCCACCCCCATATGTGATGTCCAATGTCCTTCCACTGATGTTACGGGATGTGGAGAAAAGTGTACCAGATCAGATGTGATCTTGTCACTAAATCGTGGTTCAAAATGGAGTGACACATGGTGATGCGGGAGTATTCCAAACCCTTTAACTTTAAGGTACAATCCTGGGCACGCCTACACCGCTATGTATGTATGAATGGAATTAAGAGCTTCTTAAAAAGTGTGTAACTTTTATTACTTTTTTAAACGCGCAATGCTTAAATAATGTATTCCCTCAATTGGAAGATAATCGAAGCGTTAAAAGAAATAGTATTTAGTAGTAAGCACAGAAAAGTTTGATTTGCTAAAAACTAGAATTATGTTTTCATAACACATAGGCTTCATAAAACTATTTTAGAATCATAAGAAAGAGGAAAGGATTTTAATCTTGTGCTGTTGATATGATATCCTATCATATTATCAATTTTTAAGGAGAGAAAAATTTAGTATATAAATTAGTGGAATTATACATACGTTAATAATATTTAGACACTAAATAAAATTGTTTTTAGCCTAAGGAAAATGAAATAATCAGCTTAAAAAGTTTTGTGCTTGTATTACTTACATTTAAATAGGAAAATTTTAACATACCAAATAGTAGGATTTTACGTTAACATCTCAGAAATTTAATAAAATATTTTTATTAATAAAAAGAAAGTGAAATTGATTTTCTGACTTAAGAAAAAGTTGCATTTGTATACAATATAAGTTTTGGTTTGAGTTTAAAGAAGTCAATATCAATACAGTTCGAATAGGATGGACAATTTCTATCCAACCTATATTAATAAAACACAGTTAATTTTTTTATTCCAAGTAAACAAAGTCATTTAAAGTGAGTTTGTGTCAAAGTTGTGTTTGCAAAGTAATATTTGTTGTCAAATTGGGAACAGTAGAAGCAAGAACAGACTTCCAAAGATATGTTGTTGTTACTAATGACACTTGGGCAAATCAAGCTCGCTATGCCTTGGCCATGCGGATTTTAAGTCAATTGGGAGCGTCTTTCGTTTAATCAGAGCACCATGAAGGTGAAAGTACGATTTTTTGCTCTTCAAATCCTCCGATAGATGGCAGCACCAGAGGAACAAAGATATGATTATTGCAAGTGAAAAATAACTCAGGTTGTTTGCCCTCTTCAAGGACAGTCACATTGCATCAGCATTAGAAGAGAGTATTTTCTTTGATGAACAACGCACATAGACTGATGATACAGGTGGCATCTGCACCCGGCATGCATCTTGATTCCGTCATTGCATATAATGTAAATTAGCTAGTTGTTTCAAACATTGTCAGAAAATACTAATTATGAATGCACTAATAAACTTTGTGTTACATGTTTAGTGCTTCCTGCACAAACTATCAAAAAATATTTAAAAATACCTACCCAAGTTTTTTGAATCAGATTTTGGTGAATACTAAGCGATTATGCTAGTATCATGTTTGCAAATTTACAAGGAGTTTGTGAAAAGGTTTCTGAATTTGACAGGTACAAAATCCATTAAAAATTTATAATTACTGGGTTTCAGTAATTAATGATATCCAATAAATTAATGAATTTCACATATGATTATAACATTTACTTTTTTCCACTTGTGCTTGATTCTCATGTTTTGAAGATAAGTTACCCAATTCAAAATAGATAGTCTTTTTTAATTTAACTAAGCATTTTACTTTATGTGTACTAAAGAGCGCCTTAGCATTATTTGATAAATTAAATAAAGTTACAAATTAATGGAATTGACACGTACAAGAAATTATGACTTGGCTTCATTTTGTTAAGATGTCATTTTATGCGATTTCCTCTTTATGGAAATATTTTTCCTTCTTTTCGTTTTTCTAGCAAATTGGAATTCTAACTACCATAGAACCATTCGAAATCTTTATGAATTAAACTACATTTTCGTTTTTCTAGCAAATTGGAATTCTAACTGCCTTAGAACCATTCGAAATCTTTATGAATTAAACTACATTTTATTTCGGTGAACTTTTCATTTTACTAAATACAAAAAAATACGCGAAGTATTTTTGAACTTCTTATTTCTAAGCTAAAACATTTCATTTTTACTTGGATTTTATTTTAAAAAGTAATTCAAATGAATTTTATCTAATTTCAAAAACGAATATTCTTATAACAGGTTCTATTATTCATTTTGATGTTTCTTTTTGATTTCCATATTATTTTCTCAGTATTCTTATACATATTGAATAATTATGCTTTTATTTATAACAGTGGCTACATTTTTTTAATTAATTTACATTTTCAACAATTATTATAATAATTCTATGTGATATGTTTTAGTTTTATTTAACTATTTATTAGAAATTTTAATTTATTGTTTAAAATTTGTTGTTGCACTTATTTGTTTTCCCTTTGGTCTGCCATTCGAAATTGTTTTTATTTATATCTTTGCTTTTATTTATAAATCTTATTACTTTTCAATTTTTACCAAAACTAATTTGTTTGTTAAAATATTTTAAACCGTTTTGATAAAAATTGAAAGCTGAATCCTATTTGAAATCCTCTTCACCAATCACCAATCCTCATCACCAAGAGCGATAAAGTTTATATGAAGGAACCCTATCTGTCACTCAGTGCGATATTCTGAGAAGATTATAGTAAACCTATTCTTTTTTAGTTTATAATAATATTTAAAACGAGGCTATACGTATTTTAAAAATAAAATATATTTCTTTTGTTATTGCTTAAATGAAAGAAATAGATTCTGTCAAGTTTCCCTTTGCATATTTTTTTAATATCATATTTTGCATGTTTTATGTTTGCAGCCCACGACATTACGTTTATCGTCATTTTATTTGTTGTCGCCAAACATTTGTCCAAAATGAGATTTTAGGGTAATAAACATTTATTGCATACCATTACATAAACGTGGACAAGTTTTACCTGTCCCTAACGAAATCTGGACAACTGGCTACATAATATCTGCTCGTTTCTGTTTCCTTCTCACTAGTTTACTACAGCGATATATGCTGAATCACGTGCATTAATTATGGTTTATAAATTTCAAATTTTTTAAATGATGAGATACACATCTGAGTTGGCATTTTACAGCTTAACCTACTCGTTACACCAGTAGAGGAATATCTGACTAATTATGTTTAATATCTATAAGACACACAAAAATATTTAGTATTTATTTTAATTAGGATTTAACCCGATATATAACTTTTTTCATAAGAATCCTCTCTTTGACAATAAACATATCGTGGTACAAATGTACCAATAAGTAACCATCGTTAAAAGTTTCTCTTTATCAATATGTACAGAACTGTTATTGTGATACATATTTTCGAGAATTTCATTTATATGCATAAGCAATCATGTTACATAAACATAATGAATAAAGTAAATGTTTTTTTAATTTTTCAACAGATGTCAGACTTTACATCTCAATTTTAAACATTTAATTCTGTTAAAACATTAGAATATTTCCTTTTATTAAATTAATTCGCATTTACTTTTAAAATACAAGTACTTGTTTGAACGTAAATATATAAGTCAAATGAGCTAATTTACTTTGAACAAATTAAAATAAAGATGGCCATTTTGTTATCGTATTATTTTTCTGGAGTTGTGATATTAAATAAATTAAAGGCCATTATAGAATGTTGATTATTAACTTCATTATATTATTCTCGCAACAAAAGCTTAGAATTATTAAGTAAATATATACTTAGAAAGTAAAGGAAGATCGCCAGAAGGCGTTTTCTTTAAAATGGCATAAAATTGATCATCACTGACAATTATGTCACGCCATTGTGTCAGATTAAATTTTGTCAACTATTTTTCCTTAACGGCAGAATGTAGAAAAATATTATTTAGAAGGTTAAAGAGAATTTAAAAAAGCAATGATATTATTTTGCAATTTTAATAATTTTGCAACAAAAAATGTGTATTTGTCATGTTGGAGTAAAGAGGCTGATCAAATATTATTTTGATCATTTATCACTGTTTACTGATCACCGCTCATTTTACTTTTTCAAAACAATTTACTTCTTTCTTTAGTTTTATCTGAGACAAATAGTGAATATTCATGCAGTTTCCTTTTGTATGAATACAGTTTAAAATATATTAAGCATATTGAGTAACATAATGTTTTATTCTGTGCTATATTTTATAGTTATGAATAATTATTCTTATTTGTGATTACATTACAATCGAAAGAAAGGGTTAATATTTTGAAACATTTTTGAAAATTTACTATTTGTTATAAAAATGAATTCCTCATTTGAAATTTACTCAATAAATGAATTAGTAAATTGCATCAAGGTGTTCTAATTAGATCACAATGGTTCGAAAAGGTGACGTGTTTTCCTCAAAAAGACAGATCATACACTTGGTGACCATTATTCTGAGCCTTAATTTTTCAACATTTTGCTTATCCTATTTTTTTAATTTTAGTAAATTTAATATATATTTAAGTATGTAATAATAATAATAATAAAATAAACTGTCTATATAAAAGAATAAAAGAAATAAATTATGTTTCTATCAATCTATCTATTTTATTATTTTTTGCTATTTCGCTGTTTTTTTATTTCCTTTTTATTTATTCTATTTTGTAGTTTTTATTTTCGAAGGGATCTTGTTCTTATAAAAATGTTTTTTTTAAAATTTCTTAACAAATTTCGGACATTTCTAATTTTTTTTACATTTTTCGTTTATTTCATTAAAAATTTCTAAAAATATTTTGTTTTGTTATTTGTTTAACTAATTTAGTTATTTAACTGTTACTTCAATATCAAACTTATTATGATTACATGTAAACATTCTCTTAAAATCTGAGAGTACTTAAACAAAATACCTTAAAAAATATTCAAGTACAAATTTATTTTTTTTAGAAATTTTTTATAATTTTTTTTTCGTCTCTTACAAATGTCCCACTTTATATATTTATTTTTTCTTTTAAAAGAAATATTTATTTATTCGGGATCCAAATTATTAAAAAGAAATATGTATAAGTAAAATATATGACCAGTAAAATATTCTATTACTCTGTATAAATATGCACAAGAGTTAAGAGCATTTTTTATTCTGGATAAAAACTAGGCCGTCAGTGAAACGCTCATAAAAAATAAACGTTACAAAAAGTTTCCAAGAGTAAAAAAAAAAAAAAAAGATCTGAAGGATTTATTTCGTATTCTACAGACACAGCTAAAGTACAGAACTAGGTGATAGTGTAGGGATGAAGGTACTAGTAGGAAGATAGTATTTTAGTGCGGTGAAAAAGGGATCTAATATTATTTCCTTCTTAAACTTAAAAAAATAAATAATGAAGCGCCATCTATGGTGTGTCTCATAAATTATTTTGGAACTGAAAGAGAAGAGTATAGGGTGGTGATAATGGAAATATATAATGCAAACTCTGCTGAGATCAAAACTATTGATTTTGTCATTAGCTCATGCATTTCTTATGTGTTTCTTTTTTATTATTTAACTGTAGTATTTTTTTTCTTTTTACATATTTATTTATTGTTTTTTTAAATATTTCGTGGCTGGAAGATTATTGTATCTTAAATTTTTGCAATTTTTTATCATGTTTCTCTTATCTTCAATATTTTTTAATTATTTATTTGATCACAAATGTCTCCACTCTTTAATTTCTAAAAAGTAATAAATTTGTGAAATAGGGTTTTAATATTTAATAATGAGAAATAGTATGAAACTTGTATGCCAACAACTATTTTTTGAGGGACAATTTTTTCTGTGGTTATTAAAATTTGTATTTTTTATTGCTATTTTACAACTATTTTAACACTTGTAATAATTCGCGCAAAATTTGTTTATCTTCTTAAAAGCAATTGTTTTCTTATGAATTCTTATGGAAGAAATACACATTTATTTTATAAGTAAATTTTTAGTTTTATTTTCATTTTATCACCAACAATACCTTTTAATTGTATATTTTGTTAACGAAGTAATATAATTCTAACTTTCCAAAAAAGAATGCATTTTTGAAGATTGGGTTATTATAAAATACATTAGCCGTAGTTTAAGATTTGTGTATATATGCCAGTCATTATATTTTTGGCGACAATTTTTACTGTCGGTACAAAAATTTGCTTTCAATCTTAATGCTTTTGCACTTTTATTTTAAGTTTCTAATAACGTTCTTCATTTTTATGGACACATTTATTATTCCTTGTAAATAAATGATATTTTATTTTATGATATGGACAATGAAAATGGAGTAATTACTAAATATTGATAGTTTATGACACAAAGTATTTTAATTATCAATTTTCTTGAAAAAAATATTGCAGCTTTTAATATCTCCAAAATGGAATAAACCTAATAAGAATGTATTAAAATTTAACGATTAAATTTCAAGAACTTTCATTTATCTATTAAATTTCTTGTGTACTATTAGTAAACAAGGTTATTTCAATGAAATAGGTATCGCTAATTATCTCACATTGATTTCCGATATTTGAAAGAAGAACAAATAATAAAAGGGGAATCAGTCATTTACAAATTTCTGTAATTTGCTTGAAAATAAATCATTCTTTTTTATCATAATGAATATAATTGATCATGCTGAAACATTATAATAATTTTCTTAAGGTGTCTACTTTCATCCACACACAAGCACACTTTTCCTTAAAAATCAATTTTAATTTTTATTTTCTTGTTTTTCGATAAAATATAGGAAAAATACATAAAATTAGTCAAAATTTTATACATAGCATACTTTTGTAAAATTGGCAATTTTCTGTCAATTTTTAGTGAAATGTTATGAAAACAGCAAAAACTATGTAGAAAATTGTCATGCATCAATCTTAATTTAATTTGGGCATAAGTTATACGTGACAATGTTCTTTTAAATGAAGCTGAATCTAAGAGAAATATGTAGTGATGAAGAATATATGTTTAAAAATGTAAAACAATATGAATATTTTACGAAATTGTACTGAACATACCCTTTAAAAATAGCTGTAAATGAAAAAGCTTTTCATATATATTCAAAATTTTGTTTCATTTCTTAGATAATGGCATATAAAATTGGCCAATGTTTATAGAAGTACCTTCATTATTACTTTAGATATCGAGTTAAAAGAAATTTTTGTGAAATTCGAAATTCTAAGAAAATTATTTTTAAAGTGATAAGTCTCAATTACAATAGCAACAATTCTGCCAATTCTTTTCGAAAGTATAAGATAAATAAGGGACTCATAAATCTAACTATTAATCAACAAATTATCAAGAAAACCTATAAATTAAAAAAAAATAAAGTACTATTTTTCTTTACCATTTCTAATTTGAAAATGGAACTTCCTGCTTTGTTTTTAAAAGTCTTTGGTGTTATTTATTTTTATTTAAAAGACTGCTGCGTTTTCAAAAGTATTTTAAATTAGACTATACTTGAGGGTGCCCCTTGAATTATCGCCAAGTTTATCGCCAAGCTGGACGATGTTGTTCTATTTATGGTAACCCTAAACGTTATTTTTAAATCCATTCATGATTCTGATTGGTTTAGATTTAACCGTTATTTTTGAATTGAGGTAACGTGATCACGTGACATACGCGTTTTGTATGTAACCCTTGAAAATATTACAGAATAATCTTGAAGCATTGAGTTTCAATATTCGATTTTTGAAGTTTGTGTGTTGCTTGCGAAAATTAATAAGTGTGGATGAGGATATATTGATTTTACGTTTTTGCCGAGTATGGAGAAAAAATTTACGTATGGAGAAAGAATCATCGCGGAAAAATATAATAAAAGATTTTTTAGATGCGATAAAAACGGTATATTCGCCGTAAAGTAACGATTCGGAGAGCGATGAAGATTAGGTGAGTTATTTTGTTTTTCATTAAAATTTATTCATATTTAGAAATTAAAGTTTTTGTAAAAATGAATGTTTCCATAAGTAAATGAATGTTTAAGTTGTGTGTATTGCATGTTAGTGTTAGAATGTGCCGCGTACTGAAATTTCTTTAATGTGTACGCCATTGCTAGGTATATTAAAAACCGAATTTAAATATAAAATGAAAATCGTTACCGTTTGAAATTTAGCTTTATTATCGATTGTTACTGTAGTACGTAGCGATACATTCTCTTTTTTTAGGTGAGCGCAATTGCACGGTATATTAAAAATCGAGTTTTAAAAATTTCGTTTCTAGTTATTAGAATTTTAAAACTTCTATAGTACTTAATTATAATGAAATATTCAAATTTTTAATATTTGGAATTCGGAAAATGGCGCGATTTCAAAGCAGAAGTTCGAACGCGATCGTTATTGGTTGACGGCTATCGCGCGTAGTGACGTAATTTAGGTTGGCGACAGAGCTGTAGAGCGTTTGGCGCGAAAATTTGAAATCGCGCCAAGGGGCACCCTCAAATATTTTTACCACATTTTAAAATTCCTCTAACTTAACTCCAATCAGACATACAAAAAAAAAAAAACTATTTTGTACATTTCCAGCACTAGATTTAGAAATAAAAAAACTGGGTACTTTTCCGTTTCGCCGGTGCAAGCGATAAAGTCGCCAAAAATGATATAACCGGCACTCTAGGGAATATCTCCGCTGGTAAACTTTTACTGCTACGTTTCCAAAACATGTGACGACCTTTTACTGTCAACGACTTTATTTCGACTATTTTTTTCCATTTTATTATTTTATGCTATGTTGCTATATATACAAATTTAATAATTTCATAAAATCTCTCTAGAAAAAATCGGATTTTAGAAATATATCTTAAAAAATAATAATCGTAACAAATTCACATAAAAAATATTAAAAAAAAATAAGATTTTGAAATATGGATCACCCGATAAATTGTTATCTAATATAATAAGTAAATGAATTGAGGCTCTGGCACCCATCATTCCACGCATAGCGTGAATACAAGAACAATTAAATATATAAATTAAAAAATTTTTTTGTAAAACATTATTTAAAAATCTTTATTTGTATACTGTGTGTTGTCGCCAATTGGCGACTTAATTTTCGCTTGGCGAGATTTGCGCCGGCGAAACGGAAAAGTACCAAAAACTGAAATAACTTTTCAAGTAAAATGGATATCTTAAGTAAACCATCATATTTAGGTAAAATTAGATTGTTTTTAAGAATATAATTGCATCCATAATAATTAAAGTTTTCCTATCGGATGTATATATACATACATAATACAAAAATGTATTTTAATCCCATTGGCATGATTTTTTTGGCGACTTTTTTTTGTTCATCTCCTTAACCAGGACTTTAAATTTACTGCCGTAGAGTGACTCACTCAGGGAATTTCTACAATGTTTCATTTTAATTTTTTTAGTATTTCCATCTTCGTCGAATATTTTCTTGCATTTTATTTTCGTCACAATACAAGGTTCATATATTAAAATTGTAGAATTACTAGAGTAAACTTTTTAAGACCTCCTGAGTGAATATACTTTTTTAAAATTATATTATAACTCTCTCTTGTACGATAGCCCATGTGGGCCAAGGCCTACAGAGCCCATCTCTGTTTTCGTGACAGAGAGGCCCAGGGGTGCGAAGCATGTCCCGATTAGGTGGTCAACCTAACGCGAAACCCCCTGTGTTTAGTACCCAAACATGCTGGGTACTCAGTTTATCGACCCACTGAAGGGATGAAAGGCTGAGTCAACCTTGCCCAGCCCGAGGATCGAACCTCGGACCTGTGCTTTGGGAGCGTAAAACGCTACCACTAAGTCACTGGGCTTCAAAATTATATTATACCTTTACGTAATATCCCCTTTATTTCTTTATATTTTTTTGATAGAATTTTATTTTATGTCCTTTTCACGTATGTTGTTGTCCAGCTTCTGGTACTTCCACTTTTCAGTACTGCAAGGGACGAAGGTGATGTCTCCTTATATAGTAGCCAGTGGGTGTGCCATCGTAGCCCCGAAAGTGGGTTTTCATAATTAAGAAGCGGGAACCCAGCAAAAGTCTCCCCTATGTATCATTTCACGTGGAAGACATTGCAACGACAACATCTTAAACGTGCTGCAATCACCATGAGCAAACACAATGAATACTCAAATGAGTCGGGGTTCGAATTTCCAATAACTCTTTCATACATATACTTCGAATTATTATGTATTATTTACATCTTCCTCTTTAAAAATAATTTTGTACTAATTCAAATTCCGTTTGCTAACTATAATTATAAATATGATGACTCATTTTTATTCAAATAATCATAAGACATTTCAATTGCTAATTTTTATACATTAATTTAATAAATTTGGGTTTAAATAATAAATTAATCGTTTTCGGATCATTTTTATGAATTAAATTCTTTTATTATAAGTTTATCATTATCACTAACATACTTTATTTTTAATCATCTCTAATTTATCCGTTCACATGCATACAATATATTTTTAAGAAATGGATATTTATTATAAATGATTTTTCTCAAACTTGAGAAGATTTAATTTTGTCGTGAAAGGAATTGTGCCAAAATTGATTATTATATGTGACACTTTTTCCCATTACATACATTGAAATTGTTTTATTTAATAGTAAAATTTTTGGTTGGAATCCAGTAATCAAATGTAATAATACATACTTCATTAAAATCTTTGAATCAGTAATTTTGCATCCAAATTAGATTTGTTTTTTAAAAAAGAAGTTTTATAAAGTAATATTTATTGTTAAAACACTGTGACAGAAATTCTAAATATTTTATTTTAATTGATAAATTGATAACAGTATGCGTTTCAATAGTATTTTACAAAGTATTTCAGAAATATAATGTTATAATTTTTATTTTTAAATTAATACTTTTCGGTACGATTTAATTTATTGGAAGAAACAACTTAAATTGTAAGATTAATTTTAAACAAATAGAAATTTGTAATTTTTACTTTTTGTTAAATATTTTCTGAAAATCATTTTGGAGATTATAATTATTGTTTACATACATTATACCACATGATTTTTACTTTTTTAATTGAATATATTTACCTTATGGAAGAGTGGTAAAAGTTTACAATTAGGAAAAAAAAAATCCTTGATTTTTTTGACGCCAAGACCTGACTAACAAGATGGCCGTTACACAAAAGCTAAACAAAAATAAATTAAATTTAATCGCCAAATTTTTCGCCAAACCAAGAAGTACCCAATTCTACTCCAAATCTGGGAGAATTTTGCGTATCTTATTAAACGATGTATTAAAAATATAACAAGCACCGTAAAATAAATGTTATTTTTAAACTCTTTTAACCATAAAGGGGTTGTTTCTTTCGCTGTAGTTGCGATCCTGATTGCATCAATTTATTACAATTCTCATTGGTTTAAAATATCAATGACGTCAGCTGAAGTTTCATCTCCGTCACATCGCATTGACACGGCGTCTTAAATCCAATTTGTCGACGAATTTGTTGCCTGCCTTCAAATCGCATTCTTTGGGCGATTTGAAGACAGGCAGCAAACAAGGCGAAGTTTACCATCCAATGTCTGAGGGTAGTCTGCGATCAGAAAATTCCATTCCTGATTTTTATCAGTAATAAAGAAGTCTTTTTTAATTAAATTTTTTACCATTTGTAAAAGTTTTCAAAATAATGAAAATTACCTGTTGTATTAGATAATTAGTCTTTGCTTTCAAATTTGAACGCGTCGAAAATAGAACAAAAAAAGCAAATTAAATAAAATAAGACAAAACATCCACTATAAGGTTATTTTAAATCAGCAAAAATGATTTATATATTTTAAACTTCATTTAACTCGTTGCCAGTGTCGTCCGAATTCAATTCGGGCAATCACTGCGTGCAGTAATTTGTTCAATATGGATAACATGTATGTGTAATGAATGTTTTATGTGTATGTAAAAATAATAAATATAGTAGTTATTGTATTTAAAACTTCATTTTTGTAATAAAAAGCATTTAACTCTTATAATAATATAACGAATAAAATTAAACAGTCAAAACTTTTTTTCATTTCGGGTCAAGTTTTCTGAAATATATGTCACAGTTAAGGGGTTAAATTATTTTTTTATGTGGTAAACAGATCTTTTGAACATTGCCTAACAGTAAATTGTATTAAAAAGCTATGTTAAAACGTAATAAACATTTAAATTATAGTAGAAACTTGTATTGAGATTTCAAAATTTCCTTAAATAAATTCTTCAGAAAATAATCTTTGATGGTTCAACTCTAAGATGGAGTAACATCCAAATATCTGATGAAATTGATGCGAAGCTTTAAATATAAATGAAGTAAGGTCCGTGCCAAGAAAGTATGAGTTCTCTTGGCCACATATCAATAGTCTTCTAAAATGCCTTAAGCCATACATTTTGGCCTTATTCATATTTAACGATTTGGAAAAGAGTTAGTCTTGCACACAACGTCCTTTGACCTATTGGGTGTACTTTACGTAAAATGTTATCCTTCCTTCCATCAGATTTATTGCTAACAATAACTTCACACTTTGATATTTGACTGTTGGAAAGGAGAAAATATATTGCGTGAAGTTTAGTGTGTCTAAGGTGGCATGATAAATGTTGCATTCAAACACTTAAGTGTATGCAACGTTTTATGATTATTTCATGTTGAATAATAATATTTTGAATTTACATATTCAAATTACATAAACGCTTTTATGCACAAAATTGAAATATTTATGTATTGTTACACCTTGATGAAAATTATTGCCATTACAACATCGATGATATTATTTTAAATAATTTGTTAATTTTCAACACAAAAGGTTTAACAAAAATATTAAACAGTAAGAAGTTACCACGTATGAATATAAAAAAAAACTATTTTTTAGAAATATATTTGTTTGTAGTTTGGGTGAAAATAATTAAAATATTCCTTAAGAAATTTTTTCAAGCAATTTTCTAATAATAATAATATATTTTGACTAAATTTAATATTACTTTTAATCACAATTAAATTTTTTTGTGAACGTATTAAGGAATGTATTGTGTATCCGTTAAATTGAAATATTTTCTGATATTAATTGATCACAAAATAAAATTTATAAATATCGTATTTAAATGAATAAATTTGAGCTAAAATTACGCACCTTTATGAAAACTATCACAATTGTGTACCTGGTAACTTAACTGTGATAAAAATGTTTCTCTCAGCTTAATCCTTGATTAAAAACACGGTGAATTTTATATAAAAATTTCCCGTTTTTGGTAGATATTTTATTTCCGAAAAAAAAATATATATACCCTCAATTTAGATTGTATATATTTTATTGTTAAATACTTATTTTATGCTAAATTTTTTATAATGTTTTTTTTCAATTCATGTTTAAAAAGTAATATAACTTTCAAGCGTCATTCGAGTTTATTCTGTTATAAAATTGGAAAAAATCTATTTATTTGAACTTGGTGCAACTTATATGTCTTGAAAGATTTAAGGAAAATTTTTAACACAAGTACTTTAACCCCTTCACAAGTCTGTTTAATTGAACTGCATATAAATTCCAATACCTTAAAGGAACCGTGGAAAATTTGGAACACAAATATTTTAATGTTTTAACGTCTGCACATTTGATTTGCATGCCTTTTGATGTCCACGCTGCTATATCCATTGGGTGCCCCACTGTACAAAGTGCCAATATTTTAACCCTTTGTAATGGTAAAAAGGTGTAAAAAATTCTATCATCAGGGCATAACAATATTGTTAATAATAATAATGATAATAATACAGATTGAGCAATAGTGGCCTGGATGGTTACGGCGTTAGTTTTCGTTATCGAAAGGTAGTGAGTTCGAATCCGAGCCAATCGAAGATCTGTTATGTTCACTAATGGTGCCTGGGGTACGTTAAATATGTTGTGAGTACAATGTCTTCCATGTGAAATGATACTTTCTTGGGAAGGGCAGAGCAAATCTACACTGAATCTTCTGCTTGGTCCCTGCTTGTAAAGGACGAAAAGTCTCTTTCGGGGCTACGATGACCTTCTCATCGGTTGTTCTACTATATAAGAGGCCATCGTCACTTCCCCTCCCTTATTGTGATGAAAGAGGAAAATCCTAGTAGCCCTGCATTATGTAAAAGCAACATAATAACTCAGGTTAAAAATGAAATTATTTCTGTTTGCATTTTGAATTCAGGCTATATTTAATTCGAAAAAACACACTGGGATGGTGTAACCCATGCATAGGTGGACTGAAAAAAGAAGTGACATATAAAACGTTAATCACAGAGGTCTGATGTTAATGAAAAATTCTCCATTTTTGAGGCTTCTCAGATGAATCGCACCATTTCCAGTACAGTTCAATCCAAATTAAAGCAACAATATCGTTGGAATAAAAACAAAATGAAGTATTCAAAATCTGCAAAATGAAGCCGAATACATAGAATTCCAAAAATTGCTGAGAAGCTTGATCACATCTAAACTCGAGCTCTGTCATCAAAATATTGAAACACAAATCCATTTCTAAGTATGACGCTGGTCAGTCAGATTCAGTCTAAGTAGGAATGAAGACTGAAAAAGTTTCATATGCTATGAATTCCTAAATATACTTCCTCAATATTCCTTCACTATGGTGCCATCTTCAAGCAAGAAATTAAATGAGGGATATCGTTGAATTCAAATGGTAAATCTGAGGTTGGAAATATTCTTTAAAAATGTTTCTGCCTACCTTTCTCAAGTAGGTTAGGACAGAAATTACGTTAATTTGTGTTAATTTAAACATATAAAAAATTAATATGTTATAAAAAATTTAGACAATAGAATCAAATAAGTGATTTATCTTTCAGACATTAAGAATATTTGCAGGAAAATGTAGATTAAAAGTACGTACAGTATAACAATTTCTTACTCGTTTTTCTAACAAAAAATAATTTATTTTTATCATGCGGCCATTACATTCTCCGTTTCAAAAGAAACAAGAAATTACAGCCTTTAATTTAGTCAGAATTAAAAATCGTGTTTTGTTAATCAATTTTACAAGAAATTTCTATTTATATATTTCTTAAAATTAAAATTAGCTTACACTGTTAAAACTATTGTATAAGATTTGCTTGAAATATAATTTTAATTTTCATCTAGTTAATGGCAACAATAATTGCACAAGATTTGTATATTTATCAATGACTTTCAATGGTTCGTCAGAGTCTTTTAGATTGTAGGAATTATTAAGTTTGAGACTTGAATCTGAAATATTGATAGAATGAAGTATTGAAGTCTTGTATTTAACTTCTTGAGTTATAATATTCTTCTGATAAATTTTGGCGTCTCCGTCAAATATTTAAAAGATAACTTCTAAATGTATTACATATTTTAAACCTAAACTCTGTAGGCATTTTAAATATATATTCATATAAATTTATTTTAAGCAAATAAATCCTGTGTGGAAAATTTAATTTATAGCTTTTGTTTTCATTGATAAATATGTGTGTAAATTTTCACTCAAAGGGATCCATTTTTCCTTTGAGCATCTAAAAACAGGAAATGATCACCTTCTTTATTGGAAGCCACTCCGTCCAGATCGTTAACTGCATCGATTAACCATTAACAGAGTGCCGCATCGAACTGCTTTCGGACAGTGTGCGCGCAGGTATCCATCCCTTCTTGCAACTCCTCGCCGGCCGATGGGACAGCTGCTCAATGCTTTTCTAATTCAATAACAAGTGAGCTGAACTGCCACCTGAAGGGAAATTGCCGCGTAATCTTTCCTGCCTGGCATCCAAAACTGAGCTCACGTGTTCAAAAGGATGAAATTAACTTTCCCTTATATCCTAAATACGAATGATAAACAAAAGAACCATTACAGAATATATATATA
>JAJQOW010000359.1:0-125839 GCA_037975125.1 Latrodectus hesperus | reverse complement strand
CACCTTGCAGTTGACATGTATATAACCCTTGGAAAATTGTTATAATTTTTTGTATCTATCAATCTTATTTCAAGTTATAATTTTGCTTTTTAATATTAAAGAATATTCTTACGTAAATTTAAATATTAAGGAAATTTTTCTATACTTCCTTATATTCAGAGTCGTCCAAGCGATGATTAAAAGATTCGTTTGGGAGCTGTTTAGAAAATATTTTTCAATATTATATGTAAGAATATTCTGACGATAAAGTATGATAATACAGATATAAATGCATAAAATTATTATACCTGACTACCTCATTGAAGTTTGAAGTGTTTAATGCATTGGCAATGAATATACTTATTTATCTATCCAAACTTTTTATGTTCTTTTTAATAGTAAAGAATATTCTTGCTTAAGTTTGACTAATAAATTGAGAGACAACTCCAAACAGAGCTGTAAACAGTATTTTTGAGTGTTCAATTGCAAGTTGGATTTCCATTTATTTTCCTTTATTTTATTATTATTATTTTTTTTTTGCACTTCTATTAACGGTTTTTTTCATCGTGAAGCATAAATGATTTTGAATGGTACTGCTATCCGTTTTCAAGATCAATGTAAATTTCTCATTATTATAAATAAATTTTCCTTCTGCGTATTGACTGATTGATACGGAAAAGGTGTCTTCTATCGTTGAATGTTTTGAGATTTCTATCTTATTCACACACACATCATGATATTTGTTTGTTTGTCTCTTATAAGGAAGTTTTTGCTTATGAAGGCTAATTAGACCGTGATCTTCTGTTTAAAGTGTATTTTAAACCATTACAAACAACTATGCAAAAGGTGGGATTTTAGCCCACGAACTGTTGAGCCGAAGGCAAGAGCACAAATCTTTCGTTTAGCACTTCTGCTAATACGTTACTATCGGATTTTATCCAATAGTAATTATCCATTATATGAGAAATTATTAAATAGCAATAATAATTGCCTTTTCAAAGCTTGTCCAGCATGTATTCCTCATTTTAAAAGGTGAATACAAAGTTATCTTCCAGATATTTTTTTGATGTAGAGGTCTATACAAATACGTTTTTTGATTATCCCCCTGTATAAAGGAAAGTGCGTTAACCCATTTGGGAATATTATCAAGTCTGACTTTGTTAACTCGATTTTAAAATTATTTTTTAACCATCATCGAAAATTTAGCCAATCATGTGAACCAGGTTTTACCGATGGTTGTGGATAGCTCTAAATCACTTGGGATATGCATTTCTTATTAACTACCACATGCTCAACTTAAAACTGCACACTTTAACCTCTTTTTATTTTCTGTAGTTACTGCTATCCATTTGGCACTCAAATACATTGATGTTAATGCAATTCAAAAATCTATTTTATCTACCGATTCCCCCTTGGCGCAGTGTATCCAGTTTTGGACATTGCGCCATAAAACCCAATCAACTTATCTACTGATTCTATGAGTGGTTTTGCATCTTTACAAAATCTAAATACTGATAATCCATTTATTAAAGACGTCAAAAATATTCCTTGACAATTATCTTCAATAGGAACGAACCCAGCTTGTATTGCTATGAGTTCCATCTCATGTTGGCAATAATAGAAATGAAAAGGTAGACAAAGCAACAAAATCAGCATCAGTATCCTTAACTCGAGCAATTAATTACGATGACCTGAAATCTGCTGTCAATCATTTGTGTTGCTGTCACTGGCATGAAAAATGGAATCGGGAAACCAGTAGGAAACTCCATAAAACATTAAACCAATCTCTCACCATGGAAGGTAAAATTGAGCAGGTGTTGTGATGTTTTATTAACAAGACTTCGAATTAAGCACACCCGCGCGCTCTTGCCTGACTCAAAAATATATGCTCGTTGCTGTATTTCCCCCTCTCAGAATGGAACTATTGTCGTAAGAAACTGAGGACTAAGTGTGAAACCAATTTTGATTAACTACACTAGTCTTAATGGTTATCGGATTAAATGCATTAATCCGAGCAAGATTAAATTTTAATTTTTCAAGGCGAAATTCCCCATTCAAATCTCTCTGCGTATATTTGTAAGGCATTGGAGTTTTTAATAATATTTTTACGTGTCTCATTATTCCAGATTTCATAAATTTGTTTTAATATCTTCTAAATCATCTCAACATTACCAATTAATTGTTATTCAGTCATTTACTCAAGTACTTAATTTTATAAAAGATTGCTTGCTTTTTATCCCAGATTATTCGATCTGAGGATCTTACACCTGTAAAATCAAATCCTTGCGAAAACTGATATTAGAATCCATGGGTGATGTTAAAACTGCATAATATAAATACAATTTATTTTATTACACAGCAAGGAATATTCTTATTTAAAATTTGAACATGAGGAAATGTCAAATGATGGACACAAATTTCAAACTGAGGGAAAATGCCATATTCCCACGTAAACAAAAGATACGAGGGAGAATAAAAAGAGTGTCCTCCGAAAGGAAACTTATTTTAAATTTTCAGTTGGTTTTGTTTCAAGCTGAAAATATCTTCACTCTGTGGTAGAATTATAATGACATTATGCTACAAATTTGTTACACGTGTATGATACTAGTTACAAGTTAACTTTGTATTTATTTTAAATATTTAATATCTCTCATGAATTATATGATGAAGTATTTCACACTTGTAAACATTTTAAGCTCAGTTGATTTTCTGTTAAGTTAGCTTTCGTCCTTTTGTGAATAGAATAGATTACAGTTGATAGTTGGAAAGGTTTATCTGCTATATTTTCTATTCGTTTTTGAATTCTAGTTTTTAGTATATGTATATTCAAGGTAATGTCGATATCTTTGTCTAAACACAAATGGCTTTAAGTAGAAGGAACGAACGAATATGCTATCGGTTTCAACTTTTTTATTCAGTTGATAGTTTTATTGGGTTGTTCTCGGAAAGTCATTTCGTTTTTCATGAAAATGAAAAACGTGCAGCAAATATTGTATTGCATTGCATATTGTTCATTCTTGTCCAATAGCTTTTACCATCTTTCTGGTAGTAGCACGATTCCACAGTCATAAAGTGGTTGGTTCTTACTAGCAAAAAGCTGATCCATGTAGGAAACGAAATTACTTTCCGAACAACCCAATAAAAAATATCGGTTAATAAACAAATTACTTAATAATTTATACCGGTTGCATTTATTGAAATAGTTTTTTTTAATAAATACATTTGATTATTTATTTATGTGGACATAATATAAAATTAAAAATTGAACTTGTGTGCATTATATTTATAAAACTTATTTATAACTTTCTTTGTTAAGTATTTCTATTGACGATATAGTAACATGTTTATTATTTTAGAAATGCTAATATTCATTTTATCTTTCCCATTCATGCTTCATTGGATGAGATTTCTGGCTATCACAAAATACCTCCCTACACCTGTTATAAAATGCATCCAATAAAATCAGAAGTGAGTTGACAACCTTTATATATATTTTTTGGAATCTAATATTTTTGTGATTTAGTGTTACATATAGGCCTATAATAAATCTTACTTTTTCTGTAGCTAAAAAAAAGCATTCTTAAATGTTTCCTTAGATAATAATGCATTTGTAATAAATATTTTACAAATATTAATATTTAGTTGATATATAATATTAATATTTTATTAAATCTTTACAATTATATATATAATTTATTTGCTTATTGAATAGGCTTTTTAAATCAATTTTAGAAAATAATTTATTTTGAATGATTTCTCTTCACTTAAATAGATTGTTTAAGTAGTACTTTGTTGTTGTTTACTAATGACACTTGGACAAGCCAAGCTCGCTATGCTATGCGAATTAAGTCGATTGGGAGCGTCTTTCGTTTTAATCAGAACACCATGTAGGTGAAAGTACGATTTTGCTCTACACACATACCACAGGTACCCGTTTATAGGGTAGGCAATCATTCACATCTCATTCATACTAGGAAAGGACAAAGACAGGATAGATAGATAGAGAGCGAAAGTACATCCATGCCCGAACTGGGATTCGAACCCAGGAACTCCTTATCCGTAGTCAGGCACGCTGACCACTAGACAAGTTGGTCGGCAGTACTCTGTGAAGTTAAGTATCAATAAATTCATTATTTTAAAATCATTAGTTAAGATATTCACTCTACAAATAATCGAATGGATGTGTCATTTGCAAAATTGATTGATTAATTTAATAAAGAAAGAAGCTAAGAAAATTATAAAACTACTCATTTTTTTTAAAAATTTCTTTTTAATTAAAAGCTTCATATTTTGAAGTTTTTAATGTACTACTGCATATATGCATCCTTTATCTAATAATGTACCATCCAACTTGTCTAGTGGTCAGCTTGCATCGCGGCGGATAGAGGGTCCTGGGTTTAAATCCCGGTTCGGGCATGGATATACTTTCTCCCTCTATCTATTCTGTCTTTGTCTTTTCCTCGTATTAATGGGTTGTGAATGGTTGTCTACCCTTTAAACGGGTACCGATGGCACGTGTGTACTGAGGAAGTCGGACTCCTCACCAAAATGTAGCTCAGTTGAAAAAGTGGAGCCGCGCACCCCATAATGCCAGCCTAGCTGGCACACGACAACAACAACATCTATAATGTGGAAACTATGAGATAGGATATCATTTGAGCAATTGCTATAAAATCTTTAATAAAATATATATGATGTTATTTTTCCCTTTACTAAATTTTAATTGATACATTTATTTTACTTCCCAAAAGGATTTACTCCCTTACTCACGAAAAAGTTATAGTTATAAAAAATATAAATAATAACTGTTCTGTTACTAATATCTAATATTATGAATATTACTGTGTTTAAATTGATTCACCGTCAATATAAACGTTTTCTTCCTAAGCTGTATTCCAACTCCTATATTGTCGATTTGTCATTTAGATTTCATTATATTCGGGTTTAGTAAGAGAATGAATCTCAGCTATAGTCTATGGTATCTTTATTTTCTGTTGTAGTTTTACTTGTTGTATTCAATAAAAGCTAGTCTACTTTTCACTCACTGAGTCGACCAACTACATATTTCCCCATATTAATGGCATTAAATTCTCTGTATCTTCATCAGCGTCTCACTTGAATTATATTAGGTGTGGTTTGAACTTTTCTAATTTTATCCAAAGCATTTTTCAACCAATTTACTGGCATTCTTATAATTAACCTTTTTATAGATATTTTGTAAAGTACTTGTAGAATAAAGATCCTAATGCATCGTTTGAACTATGAAACAATACTTTTACTCGTTTTTATTAAATTATACTAGTCATCTGATGGAAAATATTTTGATTTTTTGCTTGAGATTCAATAGCTAATTGTGAATCATCTATCAAGAAACTGCGTCCGATTTTCGTTTCAGTTAATTCAGCTTTATTTCCGAATTTCGATAAAATTAAAAACAGTTTTCATAACAGTAATATTTTATCCTGCACATAACAATTATCGTAATCATTTTTTGCAATTTTTAACAAAAGTATTTTACTAACATTCTTAAACATTAAGAAATTTCCCGAAACCCGTAAGGTGAGATTTATGTTTTGATTAAAGTCATGGCATCCGATGTTATAAACATAGATTTCGCACATTATTAAATCTTTACCCTTTCTAAAATTGACTAGATCGATTGTCTACTTTGGAAAGGGTAAAGCTTTCCCAAAGCCAAAAGAAAATGGAAAAATGGAAAAAAATGGAAAGCCAAAAGAAATGGGAAATAAATTACAGATGTGGGCATCCAATCTGTATACATATGAATACAAGCCTGTTCAACCCTTTGCAAGTTTTTAGCATTCTCGAATTTTTGTCATCTTTTCCCTCACTGTTGGACGACTCAGCGTTTGGTTGTCCAGAATCATAACAATTTTATGAAACCTTGGATGTCAGCGTGAAACGCAAGTTATAAATTTAATTTAAAATACCTTGTAATGTAGTTTTTTCGTGGCTGTATTTTCTTCCTCACATTGCACGATGTGTATAATTCGTACATTTTCTTAATGTTTATGTTCGGATAGAAGTAGTTTGTTCTTGGATTACATGCTCTTGTGCAGTAATCCAATAAGAAATAGTAAGCGATAAATGAATATAATTTTTGAAGCATATGTATCATCCACTTTATTACCTGGAACATGACGAGAACAACGTTCATTCATCAATGAAACTTATTCTTAACAATAATAGCCGAGTGTGTGAACCTTCACTTATCTGATAAATACTCTTAAAATATTTTTGGCAACTGATGTACAATTTGTGTTTCTTCAAAAATAAAATGTGAAAGAATGCGGTCTTGGAATTTTACTGTTACTCTTCGGATGTCTTTTATTCATTTATTTTTTTAATTTAATGCATCCTCTTGAGAAATATTTTAGTAAAATTGGGTCCTTAATTGACAAAACTCATCCATTGAGCTTTCCTTTTATTCGAAATCATATTCCATTTCACTTCTCAAAACATCGACAGTACAAATTGACGAATGTTTCATTTTCTATATTAAATGCCCGCTTCACACTTTCTGCATTTTAAACATTTTATGCTTTTGGATATTTCAGCCAAATTCAGCTTGATTACTGCTTCGTCTTTGTCCAATCAAATTATTTGGTGGAATCTTGTCAATGTTGTATTGATAAAAATTCGATTCATTTCATTATTTTCCTTATTTGACTTATTCTTATAAGCAAATTCCATTTTAATATTATAGGACTAAATTCTTTTTTTTTTAAAAAAAAGAAAAAATCGAAATTTATAAGTATTTTCATGGGAGTTCCAATATAACACTTTTATAGTTTATAATTTTCTTATTTGGTTCGTGCACATCTAACGGTGACAACGGAATTAAAAGAACAGTTTCGGCGTAGTAAAGGAAAGTGGAATGTGTCTGGGTTACTTATATTTTTATTTTAAATTCACTATAGGAAATAGTTAATAAAATTGGCTTTTGAAATTATTTATTATTCAATTGTTAAAAAACATTTGAGTTTATTGGATTTGCAGTTTCAACGATTAATAACTATGTTAAAATAAATGTTAAAAGTAATAAAGTATGTCTCATAAGAACTAATTTCTGCTCAATAAATTATATTAAAAAATTAACTGAATTAAATACACTTTGGGTAATTTAAGAATCAATTTTATCCTTCATAATTTCTAGAAGAATGTTCTTTAATTAGGCGTTTAAAATAAGCGCAGTAATGTATCAGTATATAACTATAAGTATATATTAATAAGTTACACTATGTGCTTTCTACAAAACAAGTAAGTGCATTGTTTTTACTCTATGCACCAGTCAAATACTTACAATTTTTAACTATAAAAAGTGATGAGTTATTGCTGCATTTCTTATTTGTGAAATGTTGACAGTTTTAATAGATACGCGTAAATAAACATTAATTTTAATTTTTTTTCATGAGAAAGTTTGCGATTAATAAAATTCTTATCAAAGGAAATATTTTATTTAATGGAGTAAAGACATTCATTAAAAATGAATAAATGATTTTTACTTGCGAATAATTTAACTTTAAACACAATTACCACCATTTTTCTGGTTACTTTTAACATTTAGCACGATATTGCAGTAAAAATCTCAGCCATTAAATTATCATCATTGCGTCTAAGTTGTATGCAGCTGTCGGAAAGTAGGAATTCATCAGCATGCACCCTTATGTAATCCGTGGCTTGTGATTTCAAGTCCTGGTGGGACGACAAGCACCTGGCACGCATTCTCAACGGAGAGACCGTCCTTCAAATAGGCTGCGCACTTCTCAATCAGAGGAACCACCTTGTCAGCGGCCACCAGCAACCTCAAGGCGCTCTCGTAGTCAAGGCCTTCGATGACTGTTGTGTACAGGTACTTGAGCAGAGCGTCCAGTGTACTTTCATCCTCGTCTGAAATGCTCACGATCCCCGTCTGCTCTTCTTCATCGAACATGGCGGAGAAAACTGGGCAACGAGAGGCGAGGACACACTTGTGAAGTGGAATCGATTGACTTCCAACTTGCAATTTAAAGTCGGCATGTATTCCCTCCTCGTAAATTCGAAGTTGTTCTTTCCTCAGAATGTCAGCGGAATTGATTTCATGAGCAGTGCTCTTCCCAGCAAGTTTCCCTCCTGGTTTGGAACTTACGTTTATTATAGAAAAGAGGTTAAGATCATTCCCTGAATATTCGTAGAATATTGAAATTTGGAACCAGATAAGCTATAGTCCTTAAGACTGGTGGGCACATCAAACGCATCATTAATCAAAAAAGTTTTGAACAAACTGTCTTTTGCTTTCATCGGACATTGATTAACGGAACCTGCATTCAAACTACAAAACACGCAGCACTCGGTAGAATCGTTCTCCTTCTTCCTCTTCTTCTTAGAATTGGGTTTGTATGTCATTGGCCACCTCTGCTTTTATCAGCATTTTGTACCATAAACTCCAAATCCAATGTTTCCTAGTTCCAGTTGCTCGGGTCGCCCACTTTATTAATTAAGTCCGATAACCCTTTAATGGAGTCTAGGTGTAACTTTCTAGTATGGATGATGCCTAAAGAAGTTAATCTAGGGAGGGCAAGAGCCACACATTCGTAAATGATATGCTCTGCCGTTTCCTCTGGCGTATGACATTTCCAGCAGATAGGGTCTTGCTGAAACAGTCCCATCTGGTCAGAAAGTCAGTCATGCTAGGGATAGCTTCCTGACTTTCACCAGAAGAAGATGGTTTGGAGGTCATTTCTACCTCAAGTGAAGGATTCATTGCTGCCCCTTTACAAGATTGCCTCTGAGTTCCCTTGTCTTTTTCAGCAAGGTCTACTTCAGAGGCTTCACCTGCAAATGCAGAAAGGTTTGTTATTACTTGTGTCTTTTCAGCCACAAGATAACAATTAAAAAGCTCAGGTAATATAAGTCCACCCAGCATTGCCTGAGTTACTGGGCAAGGCAAATTACTCTAGAAGTTCGCCAGGCAACTAGAGGCTCCGTTAAGACACCAATACCGCGGTGCCAATTAGCCCTAAGCACGGATCGCATAACACCACAGTTTACGGGAGCTGGTTCGCGGCCTCTAATTTTATATTCAAGGCTATCCTGTCATTCCTACAGGACATTCGGCGATCCACCACCTGCCGACGCGCCTGGTGGCTGCTCAAGCCCCAGGGAGGTACACGTACCCCCTGGTTCCAGGCGGTAGAATCGTTGCTATCGGATCGTCGGATCCTGATCAATATGATGTCATTTAGCTCATGAAAAAATATTTCATACTGCACGCCTCTGGGACCAGAAAGTAATTTCATTTCTATAAGCCTTATGGATTCCAAACAATATTATTTATTTTTGATCGAATCGTGCTGACTCTTGAAACAGGATTTTTAGCTGATGAGTATTCAGTCATTTGGCATTTTAAAACAAGGAATTCCTTTGAATTGATGGGAAAAGAATATTTCTGATTATATTCAAGATTACATCCCACAGTAGAATATCCTTTCTCAAATGCAATCACTTTTGAAGCATCTTTCACTTTTCTATCATGATAATAACGGTCAAGTGAAGTAGCACTATATTGAAACTGGAAAAGGATTTTTTCAGATCCTTCATCTTCTGAACATCTGGCTCTTGGATATCCTCCTGATGGTGGAGGAGGAAGGTAATGAATAGCGAGAAATCAAGATAATCAGCAGTAAAGAATGGACTTCTGATTTCTTTCGAATGCAGCTGTGCCAGGTGTTCATCATTAAAGTCTTCGATTATCCAATTTAAAGTGTATCGATTTTTATCTGGAGAAATATCAGACATGGTGTTTTTCGGTTTCTCTTAGAATATCCATTCACTTCAAAACAATCACAGAATTACAGTAGAAGAAAAAGTAACATCCAATACCTTTTGCTGAAGAAAAAATGAAATTCCCTGCTTTCAATCAACGACTTAAAAAAAATATGGACAGAAGTGTCATCTCGCGGATTTAACAGAAAATTCAAACTAAGAAATGACTAAGCGAATTGTTTAGTTATTTCCTCAATAAAAAGAATTACGATTTTAATACAAAAACACTTACTATTAAAATATTACTCATAGACGGATCCCATGAAAATATTCTCAAAAATAATTAAATTTATATTCAGCTTCTTTTTTTCTACTTTGCAATGCTTTTCAGAATTTTTTTTAAAATTATAAAAATAGTACTTATTTTATTAACATCCTGAATTTAAATTTCTTTATTACTTATAATGTGAAATTTTTTTAAATTTATATTTTTGTACCTATATGTATGTATGTATGTGTGTGTGTGAGAGAGAGAGAGAGACAAAATTTCTATCGCTCAGAATATCGATTTAGGAATTAAATGTGGCGAGTGGAATTCGGTTTGACTGAAGCATACTCTTATTAAAATCTGACATAGTTTAAAAAATTAATTAAAAACGGTGATGAAACTTTTAACTAATGAATAAAAATATGATATAAATAATGAATGAAAACATTTCTTTAATTCTCAAGATACTCAAAACTATGTAAAATTATTGCGTCGTGTATTTTTCATAAATTCGTAAATTTTATTAAGTTCGATTAAAAAAATTGCCTACTTTATTTCTAGTGAAAAAAAATTTTTTAAAAAAAAATTCGTTATATTTCAGTGTAGATTTAAATGTTTATGAAAGCGTTTCAAAAATATTTGGAAATTACATCGTTGACTTCTTTTGAAAACAGAAAAGACCCGAGCTTCCATAAATGGATAAAATATTTATGTCTCAAATAAATACAAAAACTATTTATTTCAATTCAAAGTATTTTACAAAAGGCTGACGTCCTTTAATATTAAAAAAATGTATCTTAAAAAATTGGTATATTAAAGTTTTATAAACTTTAAATTCAAAACGAATACTTATACTCATATTGTACTCTCTTAAAATGCGAAATTGCGCCTGTATGAAATTTTGCCGAGATGGTAGCCCTTTGACCTTCGATTCCATAGTTCTTGGGTTCAAATCCTACCTTTTGCATGGATGTTTGCAGTGGTTCGGTACCCACTCCTAGTTCATTCATAGCTCCCAGTCAAATTAGCCCAGGAATGTGCACCAGTGGGACTCAGCAGAGATCCAGCAGAATACTTGACCTGCCCCTCCTACAGGTCTCATTCTACTAGGAGAATATTCAATATGCCCCAGCCCTCTTTAAGGGAAGTATCATCGATCTAAGTAAACAGTTTTGTAATTTGGACTTTAAATATTTTTTTCCAAGCATGTTATGTAACAATTTGTGCTGCAATAGTTCTGCTTAATAGAGGGAATCAAAATAATGGTTTTAAAATACTTTAAGATTTTTGTAAAGTAAAAAAACACAATGTTGATTGAGAATACAATGTTGCAACCAGCTTCACATCCTTTGAAAATATCTAATTCTAAATAAACTATAAGTGATTGTAAAGGATTTTTCAACCAAGATATCGAAAAAATTTTTAAAAAAATTAAATGAAAAAGAATTTTAAGAAACAAAGTCTTCAAATCAATTTTTATTCATCTTAGAAGTATTGTGTGTATATAGGTATAAACCTTATAATTTTTTCATATAAAGAACAAAAGTTTATTCGTATATTAGTTACCTAAAGCGATAATCTTAATAACGAGAGAATTTTTTTTCAGTATATCAATATCATCCCACACAGTATAAATTGATATCTAAGAAATGAAAAAAAGAAATAGATATATTTAAAAACGGCAAATTAGATAAAATTCGTGTTTTATAATTTGAATGATTAATTAAGCCGTTTTTATCAGTTATAATCCTCAAAACTTAGAGTTTAAAAATATATTTCTAGCTCCTTAGTCAAAATAATGTGTGATGTATCTCACAAGGTACCTTTATATTTAATCAACAAAATTACAAAAAATTTGTAAAATCAATTGTTTAAATATTTTTTCGTTTAAAAAAAGCTATAATATTTAAACAAACTTTATATATATATATATATATATATATATATATATATATATATATATATATATATATATATATATATATATATATATATATATATATATATATATAAATTTCGTGTCACGGTGTTTGTTCCCGATAAACTCCGAAACTACTGAACGGATTTTGATAAAATTTTGTAACCATTTATAATATGGTCCAACTTAAGAGATAGAATAGTTTTTATTTCTTAATTATTGATCTCAATATTTATTATACGACACTAGTGTTTATTTATTGGTTAGTTCTGTAAGTTCCTAATAGATGGCGGTTTAGCATCTAAGTTGCACAGGTCGGCAGATGGCGACGTGTTTATTTTTCTAGATTATACTATCTTCCAGAGAAAATTAACGTGCGCGCGCAAGCGCGTGGTTGAATATAGAATTTACATATATTTTCATGATGTATAATCATACTGTAACAATTTTTCGTGAATCATTTTCATAATTATACTTTGTATTGTGTTATTATTGTGCAGTGTTCAGTTTGAATATTTTTAATATTATAAATAGAAAAATAAAATTTTATTTATTACTGTTTTTCTCTACTAATTTTCATACCACCTCGAAAACATGTAAGTATTTCTTGATAGCCTTTTATTATTTTTATTTTATAATTTGATAATTATTAATTTATTCAGCCGTACATTTTGATTTAATTTATTTATTCTAATGATAAATTCTTTTAATTTTTTATTTCATTATAATGCCGCGGAAAAAATCCAACCTTAACAATCAGTATAGTAAAAAGGCATGCGTGCTAATAGAGCTCATGAATAGGAAGAACAAATTGCAGCAAGAAACGTAGCTCAACGAATCAAAACAGCAGAAATTCGCAGACAAGAGTCTCGAGAACAGAGTGATGAACGTCTACGACAAAATATATTGAGAACAAGATCGGCGCGAGAACGGCACATTTAGAGAACGCGACAGAGAGCGACAACAAACCAACCGTGCATCATTCGTTCGCCTTGCATTCGAATATGCAGCAAACATCAATTACTCTGCTCATCCTAAAATTATAATTGGTGCAATGGATAAAATATGCCAATATTGTCAAGCGTTAAAATTCCGCAATGATACGAACCGGTGTTGTGCATCAATATTCCACCGGAACCTTTAAAATTATTTCTTGCTGGCGAATCAGATGGTTCGAAATTATTTTTACGTAAGATACGCAAATTCAATTCTTGCTTCCAAATGACGTCCTTTGGCGCAGTTAAAATTTGCGATCTCACATCTGATGGAAATAATTTTGAAACTACATTCAAAATCCAAGGCCAAGTGTACCACAAGATTGGGTCATTAATTCCAATACTTAATGATGATCCAAAGTTTCTCCAAATTTATTTTATGGGCAGTTGTGAGGAACGCGTGACAATTCGGTGCCTGCATAATTTCATGGAACAAGCAGAAGAGAGAGCAATTGTGAAATCTTTGGAAAACTTTTTTGAAAATTATAATCAACTTATCCAATAATTTAAACGAGTATCGCCTCAATTAAGAAATGATAATTATCAAATCGTCTTCAAAGCGGATGGTACTTTTACCATCAGGAGAACACGCTGGCAGGTTCAACGCGCCAACCGTAGATGAAGTTGCTGTTATTATGGTTTGTGATCCAGTTAACAACAGAGACCTCAAAATCATGCGTCGAGACAGCATTGTTCATATAATTTCAGACCTTCATCGTTCGTATGATGCATATCAGTATCTCCTGATATTCTGGCAAGGGCAGGATGAATATCACATCAACATCAAACAGCGTGATCCAACCACTGATACGTTTAGTAATCTATACTATTTAGTTCCTTATTTTGGTGATTTTAATTTCTTACTCTTAATTTTTTTAACCATTTAATAACTCATTTTTTTAAGTAATGAAATCAATAAAAAAGTTAGTTCAATGAACTACTACGCGCATCGGTTGATGATTAGACTTAATCAAGATAGTTATATCCTTCGATATCGTCAACTATTTCATCAATATGTTTTGGATATGTTCGCTAAGATCGAAAGTGAACGTTTACGGTATATTAGATAAAACCAGGCTATTAAGATCAGGGAAATACATCCATTTACGAGATGCTATCATCGGAAACATCGAGGAAAATTTAAACGCCAATGACATCGGAACTGCATGTATTTTACTTTCAAGCTACATTGGTAGTCAACGGAGCATGCAGGAATGCATACAAGATGCGATGACTTTTGTACGTCATTACGGTCGACCTGATTTGTTTATTACATTTACATGCAATCAAAATTGGGAAGAAATAAAAAGTTTGTTATTACCAGGCCAACAATCAATACATCGTCAAGATATCGTTGCACGTTTGTTTAAACAAATGTTCAAATGTTTAATTGATTTAATCGTAAAATATTCAGTTATAGGTAACACATGTTGCTGGCTGTATTCTATTGAGTGGCAAAATCGAGGTTTGCCTCATTCTCATATTTTGGTTTGACTTGAAGATAAAATACGTCCAAAAGAAATTGACCAAATAATTTCTGCCAAAATTTCGGATCCACTAACTGACTCAGAATTGTTTGATATTGTTACCAGTCACATGATCCATGGACCGTGCGGTGCTTTTAACATGACATCACCATGCATGGAAGAAGGAAGGTGTAAGAAACGTTTCTCGAAACCCTTTACCAATGATACTATTACGAATATCGATGGTTACCCATTGTTTCGCCGCAAAGACCCTGAGGATGGTGGTCACACATTTACAATGTGAATTTCGAATTCTAGAAATGAAGTTGAAATTGATAATCGGTGGGTAGTTCCACACTCACCATTGCTGTCAAAAGCGTATGAGGCTCAATATTTCGATACTTTACCTATTACTTTTAAATTTTGGCGAAACGTTTTATTTTTCAATCTCATATGAATGAATCTATTTTATTTTTTTTAGAGAATATTAATTTGATTGCACCAAAGAATTAGTAAAAAATTGATTCAATGTATTATAATTACTGAGCCACAGCAACGCGTGGCTGGGTCAGCAAGTATATATATATATATATATATATATATATATATATATATATATATATATATATATATATATATATATATATATATATAACGTATAAATTTTGCTATTCCATCCTTAATTCAAGTTGTGGTGTGCATAATGATCGCTTATAATCGTATCGAAAAAAAAGTTAGACATGTTCTTAATGATCTACATGTACATTCGAACTTTTTTTATTGATCATGAATAGCATATTTTATGTCTGGCTTTGTAAATGAGGCACAAATTCTAAAAATGATGTTCAGAAATTAACATTGGGAAAAAATTTTCCACAGGAATATATTTAATTCCTTTAAAATTATCAGGATGTTCAATCATGTATCAGTTCAATCATATTTCAGCGATAACAGTATCAGTTGAAACTTGATTGACCACCAGCAGCTTTTCTATATCTAGCTCTGAGTTGTGTTGGACCAGTTAAATCATAGGTTCCCAAAGTCTCATATGGACCCCCAGGAGTCTATATGAGACCTCAAGGGGTTCACTTAGACGTGAAAATAAAAAGGGGTTCACAAGTCCTAAGTTGAGGTCCACGAAAAATATTTTGGTTTTCTTAAAAAAGAACAACAAAAATTTTGAAGTTTTAGTACCTTTATAACCAACCTATTAACAAAAAAAAGGAACAGATTGAACATCACAGAACGGGGAGATTTGAAATTACTTCATACAAAACTTAAGCCAAATATTGATAATTTGTTGTCAGTTCATCAAATACATCCGTCTTATTAAAAGGATTTTTTATTGTCG
Organism: Latrodectus hesperus; assembly: GCA_037975125.1. Taxonomy (NCBI): domain Eukaryota; kingdom Metazoa; phylum Arthropoda; class Arachnida; order Araneae; family Theridiidae; genus Latrodectus; species Latrodectus hesperus. The sequence goes on along the minus strand of JAJQOW010000359.1, from coordinate 110,097 downwards.
ATTTACATTTCAGATCGACAATAACTATTTTTTATTGTCGATTTACATTTCAGAGTTCATTAATAGTTTTTGTCAGTTGCTGATTGTCTGTAATAATAAATGCTTATAATTTTGTAAAACCACGAGTATTACTTTAATAAATAAGACACAAGAAAATGTGCTACATTTTTTTTCTTCATCATACCCCCAATTCAGGGTATTTTTTAGGAGTTTTGCGAATAAAGTAGAAATGTAGCAGTAAGGGGTCTACCGAAAATTGTAAAACTTTGAAAGTGGTCCACGAGAAAAAAAGTTTGGGAACCCATGACTTAGATGAAAGCTGCCGTGTGGGAGTCTTCATAATTTATAAGCAGGAACCAACCGCTGAGAAGAGTCTAGATGAATTGAATGATTTGTGCTTGTACTATTACTTCATGAGATCTGAGTCAAGAAATGAGGAATTTTGTATGACAATAAGTGTCAACAAGTTTACACAGTTTACAACAGCAGTATAACTAAGATATGGTCCACATGCTAATAGCATAGCGACCATAGCTGTGTCTATACTTAACGTTGCATCACTGACAGAAACTCGTTCAAAGGTGTGATCTGTGACGAATATTGAAAAAGATAGCGAATGTCATATTTACTGACCAATCACGGTTGTGTAAACTAGAGCATAATGCTTCTTCTGTAAATATTATTATAAAATAATGCCAGAATACATTCGACGCTATCATACCTTGTGTAATATCATGGACTTCATTGGACACATATATTTGTACTGCCATCACACGACCAAACTGCGCAGGATGTCCAATTTTGGACCTTGCGCCATAAAACCCAACCAACCAACCACTACCAAACTGACTCTATAATTGTTCATATTACTTACATTATATTTTTATATGCACGAATGTAATTATTATCTTTTCCAATTTTTCTTGGTACTTAAAATGTTTGGTTGCTATTTTGGCTTCCTCGTTCTCAATAAAACCTCAATTGAAAGTCTGATTAAGGGACGCTAAGTAATTAAAGGATCATAACTAATCAAGCGTTACTGATGATGAATTATGTCTTCTTTTTAAAGCAGTGTGGACTGTTGTACTCGAATATATACTGATATACTCTTCAAATCAGTATATAAACAGATAAATGCCGTTATAACTACCAAACTGGCTGTTATGGAAACTGGTTTGCTTTGATTTTCTGTAAGCTTAATGACATTTTATCATTAATGTATTTTTTACATAAATATAGGTGTTAATTGTCACCCATCCTGGTGCAGCAATTTTAATGATAGTTTCTAGTGTTTTTGCATCTTAACATATTAATGAATTAAAGATTCATAACTGCATAGCTTGAACTAGGAGCGCAATCGTTAGTACCTGGTCTTTTATTCCATAGTTTGGATTCGATTCAAATGTTGATCGCCAGTGGTCATATTGATTTGGAATCCTCTTTAAACTAAAATACCCATATAATTAGCCCTCTTTTGTAAAAAAAAAAAGCATAGTTACAAACAGATCAAATTCTAGGATTATTAGTTCATAAGATGTGTTTATATAAGCTAATCACAATTCTTCAGTTTGACGTGTTTTTGTGCCACTTTCGCTTCCTTAATTTGTTACTTTATATGGTAAAAACAATTGTGTAGTTGAGTATTGACTTTTTGTAGCTATATTTTTTACCTAGTCAAATTTTGAAAATAAGAAATTCTTTTATTTTTTATTTATTTTTAAATTGTATCTAATTTTAATCTCGGATTCGGTTTTCTTATTATTGTGTTTGTGATTCAAAATGATCTCAAAGTTTTTTTTCAATGTTCAGATTAATTAATTTACTAAGCTATTTTAATGCATTTTGTTTTGCTACTGCGCTATGGACTCTAACAAGTGTATTTAATTATGAATCTCATCATATATACTAACTAAACAAATATAAATCCGTATTTTCTAATTTAAATTTTGATCTAACTTTTATATGTAGAAGGAGAAATATCAGGAAGCACGGTTATAGCGAATAATATTTTACTTTCACTTTTTACTGGTACTTTCTTTATCAAGATATAAATTATTTCACAAGAGGTAACTTTTATGATACATTTAAAACTTTTCATCAAAAACTGTAAAATTTAACTGTCTTAATGATAAAACATTATTGTAAATATAATAAAATATTAAATAATAGGTTTCTAATACCTATGAAATTAAATAATAATTCATGCACAAAGAAGCACAACAAAGAATCCTTAAATATTGAATTTCTCACATGAAAAATAAACGTTAAATATAAATAATGCATATGAGTAATATTAAATTAACGTTGAAAAATATCAAAAAATAAAATTTGCAACATGGAATCGCTTAAGTATTTAAAAATTTGCTAAAATAAAAATTCTAATTTCTAAGAAAAATGATCAAAATAATTCAGTCATCTTAGCGATTTTTGAAAATACACGGTCGCGTTTTCAATCGAATGATTAGTGCTTTAGGCTTGATTTCAATAGTTATTGAATTTGATTCCCACTGTGGAATTAATGGCTCGAATTAATTTTAAACTATTGTCTATTTAGCCATCTGATGCAAAAATTAACCATTGGACGATAAACAAGCGTTGGAGGTGTAGTTCCTTGTAGCTCTAGTCTTGAACTCTTTTTCTGACCGATTCTTTTTAATTAATAATTTTTGCTTGGTTATTTCTTGCTAGTTAAGTTGATGTAGTAATTCCTTTATAAAGTTTTGGGTTGGAAGCAACAATTTCTCCGTTCTGGGTTTTTACACATTTTCTGTAAAGCTCATGAAGTCTTCAGTTTAAATTTGTTGCGCAACCTAAAGATTTTAGAATTACAGAGGTTAATGACAATAAAACAACTGGATAACCTGAAGAAATTATAGTTAAAATTAACTTTCACGAAATGAATAAAACAATGGATTATACATAACTTCTTCAGAATTCCTCTTCGAATTTGTAATTAAATTCTGTGTCAGAAATTCGATATTTATGTCTACAACCTTAGACTTGCATTTGTTGCACCAAACATTTCAATTTAATAAGCATTACAAACATTTGTCTTAAAAATAAGCTTGTCCAAGATGGGTTCTTTACTTCTTTTTAAATGTGAATAAATTTTCGAGTTTTTAAAGTATTACGAATTTGAAATACGTTACATTACAAAATTGAAGGGAAAAGAATTGTGACATGTCAGCATTACCCTATGCGTCTCCAATATTGAGTTAACAGTTGGAGACCCTATTTTCGAAGCCACTAATTCGATACGAAGAGGGGACGGTACGAGGTATAAATACTGAGTCGTTAGAGACAAGATAAGAAAACTTTTTCCAAGATATCGTTATTTGATCGATTCCATTCTTGATTAGATTTTGAATGTACACAGCCTAGTTACATTAAAACGTGACCACCACGTACTTCAGAAGTTGGTGTTAAATAACCAGTTACAGAAAACAGGTAGCAGCACAGTACAAGTGAGCGTATATAAAGTGTGAGGGCTTCGGAAAACATTGAAATCATTGGCGTAATGCAGAAACGGATCGGTTTATCCGTCATCCTAAACGGCATGATCTTTGCTTTTCGGACCAAGGGCAGAAAGGTCTAAGTTTGTGAACTGATTGCATGCCACCGAGGTAAAAATATACCGTGCATGCCAAAATGGGACTGTCCAAAATCAGCAGCATGGCAAATTTGCAGCACGCGCCATAGATCAGAGGTGGCTGCAGCGATGCGTTCGAGCGAATAGAATTACTACCGTTGAGCAACTGACCTCCTGTATGTACCAAGGGGCAGCCTACAGTGTTTCCAAACTACTATTCAGTGAACGTTGTAGCGCCTGGTCCTCCGAAACAGACGCCTGGTTCATTTACTTATGCTGACTCCTATTCATTGGCGACAAAGGCTGGAATTGGCATTCGAGTACCACAACTGAACGTCCACGAGTGACGACCGGTAGCGTTTTCCTATAGAATCACATTCTATCTTCCATCGGACAGATCGACGTTGGTGTATACGTCATTTGAACACAAATACCTTCAACCATTACTGGAACGGTCCATACTGGAGCATTATGGTCTAGAAAATGTTCTTTCTACCATTCTCTAAGTTCACTCATCACTGTGAGAGTCACGAAGGATTAATACACATGTACGGATCTGTTCTTGCGGACTTTGTTTATTTCTATCTGTCTATTGTCTTTCCTCAGGAAAAGGGCATCTACTAGCTTCACAATACAAGGTATCATACAGCTGGCAGTGTATGTTCAGGGCTCAAAAAGTACCAGGAAGGGTTTACTGTTCTCTTCTAGTCAGTAAACTCACCTGACTTAAACCCAATCGAGAATCTGTGGGACCATTTCGATTGGGTTGTTTGTGGCATGGATCCTCACCCGCGTAATCTAGCCACGGCACTAGCGTCATTATGGCTCAACATCTCAACGAACAACTTCAACAACAACACGAAGAAGATGATGCCCTGGTCTGTACCCATCGGTTATCAAGTTCCATCCCCTCTTCAAACTAGAAAAATAAACTGCTCGCACGAAGTGCCAGGCACCCGCTGAGAACATAATTTCGGTTAATTAATTCAGAACTAAAAATGAATACAATGATGGGGCTTTTTCGAGCCTACAGCGATCTACGAGTGAACACTTTCAGAAACCTCTTCCTGTGCGTCTCGCTGCAGTCCGATCAGCGCGAAATATAGTTATTCTGGCTTTTGACAGGTGGTCACATTAATGTAAATGGACTGTATCTACATAGAAATTAAAATCTGATATCAAATTGAAAAAAATTATCAAGTCAATCAAGACTATATTTTTTTAGAGTCGGTTATGCATATTCATAGCTGCCAACTCTGCCGATTTTATCTGGAAACTTCCGATTTTTCATCATTTCGCCCGATTTCCCGATAATGAAGGAAAATTTACTGATTTTTGATAATTTTAGTGAAAAACTTAAAAAGAGCCAAAATTTTCCGGCAAAAAATTCTATCGAGTTGTTTTAGTAGCTTAAATAGTCAACAGATAGCGCACTATTATAATTATTATAATGTTATATGATATTATATGATGAAATGTGTTCAACTCTGAGTTTCGAACCCTCATCTGTCCGCCGTGGTAGGATGACGCCTTAACCACTGGGGTGCCAAAAACTCCTACGAGTTGGCAATCATATAATTGATATTCAAAGCAGATACCAGGTGCCTGTTTAAATAATCAGGATGAATATTGCTAGTTGTTAGTAATGTAATTGGGAAAATATTCTTCAGTGAATTAAATTTATTTAGTAATGTATTTTATGTTTTTATGTATAGTTTTATAAGTTTAATAGTTATAAATTGAACTAGAGTAGTAAAAGTTGCCCTATAAAATAAATTTTGGGACATAAACATTGATGTTTATTTTTATACGTGTAGTATATTCTTTTTTTTCTTCAAAGTTCCTTCATGAAGTTGAATATTTTATTCAAATATTAAGATTAACTCCAAATATGTTTAGCATAAATCATTCTCAGAATGTATACTCTAAAGAGTAGAATTGTCTTTTTGTGGTACTACCGTTTTACGCATTCAAACAAAAATGTCACTATTTAATGTTTCCTGATTTTTTTCCCTCAAAATTAGTAGAAGCTACTTATTTTTTCCAAGGTTGGGAGGTATGCATATCTATTTTTTTCAATTAACTTAAATCAACTATTAACTTGCAACATATCACGAACAAAGAAGTAGATAGGCGAATAAGAGTTTCCCTTGTAAATGTCACGCCGAACTTGGAGATCTTTCCATTCTGGTTAATAATATTATTATTAAACATTTGGCCTCCCCCGATATACAAAATATTTAAGAGCTCCTGGATCGAGACAACTTTTCTGCCTCCATAGATTTAAGATTATTCATTTGAATAAACGCAACCAGCTGTGGAATTTGATTTCCTCATATCGTTGCAATTGGAAACCTTTCTACTTTCATGTTAGTAAACCGAACTGGCAGCCAAATGGTTGGTGCTCTACCTTTCGGTTCAACAGTTTGTGGGTTTGAGACCCATCTAAGCCATGTATGCTTTTAGTAATTCGCAATCCACGTTAAATTTTAAGTCCCACCCCAATTAAACCTTGATTGTCCAAAAAATGATTGTTGAGTAACAAACCAACCTAACATCTCGCTCTAGAAAATCATCGATAGCATGTTAGTCCCAAATGAAGTGATCCCAAAGCATTATTAAGAAAGGAATCCAATCGAAATCAATCACCTCCTGCTGTTTCTATTCTCTATTTTGTTCTCGAGCAACGAAGGTGCTTTTAACTGAATACGAAACAATGTTGAACAATGACTGATGATATTCATATGTGGATTCTTGGAGCCAGCAGCAAACATCCATTGTAAAACATTTCTGTGAAGTCTTCTCCGCCTCGTCAGTGACGTCATAATCGGTTGGAAAGCGGAGCAACCACTGAGAAGCGTTGAACTAATTATGAGTGAAGTTTGATTATGACAATATTTCTTTTGGGGCTGCGGAAAATGTATCATATAAATGTGCTTAAGATGTCAATGCAAGTATACATACCAAAGAAGCCATGTTATTTTTCGGTACTGATCACTCTACTTACAGAAAAAGTCAACAAAAGAATGACTGAAGAGTTTTAATTTTTTTACCTTTCTTGTGACATGAGCCATTTTATTAACAGAACCCTAGTTGGACTTGCGCAGCATTTCACAAGGTTTTTAATAAGCTACTTCGGAACATTCATTATTAATGTCAAACAATAGGAAATAAGAGAGTTTGCCTAAACAACACTCTATGAAATGATCAATTAACTGAAAAATTCGACGAAAATGTTTACATCCAAGCATATGCTGATGATTTAATAGTGTTATTAAAAGACAAAACATATTATAAATTTACAAATCCATCAGTCGCACCAACTAAAATAATAGAAAATTGGATTAATAAACATAAATTAAAACTGAGTATTAATAAAAGCTGTTATTCAATATTTACAATAAAAAAGATATTACAGGAAGGCCAACGATACAGATAATGGGAAAGAACATTAAATATACATCTTACATTAAATACCTAGGAGTGATCATGGATACAAAATTAAACTGGACAGAACACTTAAACATCTTACAGGAAAAAGTCTATAAATTTATGAACAAAATCCATAGAATTTCCAGAATCACATGGGGTATCAAACCCGAAACCACTAAGATAATATATAAAATGGTAATAGAAAAAATATTATATGCAGCTCCTGCTTGGTACAAAAATATTGTAAAAATAAACTCTAAATTAAACCAGGTACAAAGAATCCCACTACTCAAAATTTCAAAAGCATGTAAGATATATAAGCATATAAGCTACAGAAGCCTTACAAGTGTTAACAGGATGTCCACCTATAGACTTACTGGCCTATATAAATAAACAAAAATACTTGATTACTAATCAAGGTATTAATATTAAAATAGGGAATAAAGAGTTCAACAATAATAATACTTGGAAAAGACAAATACAATATAATCATCCTCCATGGGAGAAAAAAGATAGTATGTGGACAAACTCTGTTAATACACAAAACTATTTTGCATTTACCGACGGTTCCAAAATAGAAAAAACAAAGTTGGTGCAGCTACCATAATAGGCCATAATAATACTATTATAGATATTATTAGAATTCGATTAAATGATCAAGCTTCGGTTTATGAAGCAGAAGCCATCGCAATATTGACAACCATTGAATATATAATTAAAAAGAATATAAATAACTGCCATATACATTCTGACTCTAGATCAGTATTAGACACATTAAAACATAATAAACAGGGTAATAAAACGACAGGTAAAATATTAAAATTAATATATCAAAATGACCAGAGATTTATGTTCCATTGGGTCAAAGCGCATCAAGGAATAGAATATAATGAATTAGCAGATATAAATGCAAAACAAGCTACCAAAGAAAGTAAAAAAACATACATCTCCTTATTCAAAATAACAACTTAAAACAATTGCAAATCAAAATATTCTAAATTTATGGCAAAATAGATATGATAAATCAACAAAATCAAGAAGACTTCACGATATATATCCAAAGGTAACTGAAAAAAGATTATCAGCAGACTTCTTGCTCAATCAAATTAAAACAGGACACGGTGCATTTGGCACATATCAAAATAGATTCTTTAATAAGACTGATATATGTAAATATGATAGTAATACACAAGACATAGAACACATCATATATGACTACAAACAATTTGAAGCTTTAAAACTAAAAACTTTCCTAAAAATTATAAATTCTCAAAAATTAAACAATTATTAAATAATCTAAAAGCAAAAGTAGGAATTATCGAAATTATGTATATACTGTTCATTGATTCATTGCCATCAAATGTATACATATTGTTGCAAATTTATAAATAATGATTGTATTTGTCTTAAAATATCTCAGACAGATCAGAAATTCTCACATTTTGGGCAAAAATTGCGGTATTTAGACGTGTTGTAGTTTAAAAGCGAATTTCCTAATGATTTGGCGACAGTTGGCGAGATTCTTGGCGACTTGGCGAGAAATCGATACTTCTGGAAACATCCATCACCTAAGCTCTAGGACCAATATTTTTCGAGATAGCCTAGAAGCTTCCAGAACCTTGGCGAAATTGGTAGATTTCTCCGCCAAGTCAGGTATAAATACCGCAGCCCGACATTGAAGAGTTGGAGTTTTTGTGAAGACAGTCCGTGAGTGAATACGATTAGTTGTGACTGCTAGTTGTTCTCTGTCAAGTTGTTTGAATTTTGTTAGTTTTTTATGTTTTGATTTAATAAAGGCAAGTAGCCCATTCTTCCGTCGGGACGAGTCTGGGTGTACCGCAGGGTGATGTTTGCCAGTCTGTGTACAAGACCGTACCAGGGTGTCCGGAACGTTTTGGTTGTTGCTGACTTGTATCGGAAGCTGGAGCCGATCGGCCTTGAGTTAAGTGCTCTCCTGGAGGATTAGTGTCCGCGATCAGTCATTTTCGCTGCCGAATGCCTCAGGGTGGGACGGCCTTAAACATCTAGCGTTAACAACATTCTCCGATTTCATGAGGCTGAATAATTTATATTTCAGCGTCCAGGGAGAGACGATTGAGATGGCTGCGCAGAATGTCACTCGCATTATCTGTAGAGAAGAAACTTGCCAACGTTCTATAATAAAAAGTCCTGTAAAGTCATTTTCTTTTATTTTTAATTGGCTTTTGAAATAGGTAGCCTAATGTTTATTTGTTCAGTTATCTTGAGTTTTATACCAGAGCCACTGTTGATTCGCTTTTGCTTTCAATGTGAGCCTGTGAGGTGCTCATAAATTGAGCTTATTTCACTTAATATGAACTAAATGCATGAAAATTATTTCCGCATGTCAAAAGCAACTAATTTTATTTTACTGTGTATCTTCTTTATCAAGAATTTAATAATTCATTTTCTTATTATTTATAATTTTTCATACATATTGTATGTAAGAGAAGCTAATTAAGGGAGAATATATATACGATATATATATCGCACTTGTATTCTAATCTTCAATTTTTGTTATTGTTGTCGTGTGCCAGCTAGGCTGACAATATGGGGTGCGCTGCTCCACTTTTCCAACTGAACCATAATTAGGTGTGGAGTCCGACTTCCTCAGTACACACATGCCATAGGTACTCGTTTATAGGGTAGGCAACCATTCACAACTCATTCATACAAGGAAAGGACAAAGACAGAATAGACAGAGAAAGTACATCCATGCCCGAGCCTGGATTCGAACCCAGGACCTCCTCGTCCGCAGTCAGGCACGCTGACCACTAGACACGTTGGGCGGCTTTAGTTTTGGTAGATGAATGATAACTGAAAGCTGTCTTCTGACAGTGATACATTATTTTTTTCAACAAAACTATTAATCATATGGAACGCTCGTGAAAACTTTAAATAAATCTTAAAAAAAAATTAAATTTGAGGATCTGAAGCTGGAACAACTGGTTCGACAGCTAGTGTTGAACATTGGGTAATGCACATTCATTGAGACATACGGCATACGCTGTCCATGAAGAAAGCTTTCCTGAAATTTAATTTGTCAGGCGTGAGGAATATTATCAATGACTCTTTCTTCTGCTGACAGAATTTTGAAAATTCTCATATTCTTGTGGATAAAGATCTCATGGTTATCGAAAAAAACTGAATACCGTTAACAGGTATAGTTGCGTTGAATAAAAATTGCATAATAGATAAATAGACTGTGTTTAAGGATGGTTTACACATGTTTGTCGTAAAAAATTGCTGTCAAATTGAAATAAAAATTATGTCCTTTTGCTTTAAAAATGCTATTCTCTTTGTTATGAAATGGTACCTTTTTGCCTTTTTTCCACCTTTGTCTTTAAAAAAAATAAATAAATAAAAAAAAATAAAAAATAAATAAAAGACGAGCTTAGAAAAGAGTTATCTAATAATTAGGCTCTTTATGTGTATATATATATATACTTTGCACACATTTACTGTTTCGGGCTCTCAAGTATTTTGATGCTTGGTATCTTTTCAAGAATTAGTTAGTCTCGGATATTCACAAATTTATAATTATATATCTATGCCCAAGATTCGCAGTTCCTATTACTAGGTCTCATCTATCATTATTTAGAATTTCTTTTTAAGATATTTTCAAGAAATCTTTCAGGCATTTTCACTTGATATAGAATTTATCAGTGTCGAGTTCGTCCTTCATTTCTTCCGGAAATTATCCTTGGTCTCAATTATGGGCATTTGCTCTCGTTCGTACATGCATACTACATCGACCATGGGTATAATAGCCTGTAAAAAGTTTTCTCCCCCTCCAGAACGGAATAAAAATTGAGGGAGTGGTGGCGCAATCTATCGGAGGATTTGAAGAGCAAAAGTCGTACCTTCACTTTCGTGGTGCTTTGCTTAAACGAAAGACGCTCCCGACTGACTTAAACTCGCTTAGCCGTCGGCAGAGTGAGCTTGGCTTGTCCAAGTGTCATAAGTAACAACAACATTGCGATTTAACTTTGCCCAACCAAGCTTAGTGAACACGACAAGTCTTCTGCTTAGCTGGGATTCGAACTCATTACCTTCCAATGAGAACGTCTTTCTAACCAACCAGGCCTTCCCATGAACCGAGGAAGAAACAGCAAAATGTTATTCATTCAGCTGCAAACTCCGTGGATGTATTTTATGGTTAATAATTGTGACATTAAGTGCAATATAATTCCTAAATGCGAATATATATATAAAACATCAACACCCAAAGGCATGAAATCACAAATAACATTTTTTGTGGATTTTATAAAGACTGGTCATAAACTTCTTGCATGAAAGATTCCATGATAGGAGGTTCTAATTTAGTTTGCTTACAAATACAGACCTACATGCCATGTCACAATACATTTTAATTAAATATCTTTCAGATAGGCAACATTCTACTCGACTACCGTTGCAATAAGCCGAAATGAAAATTGTTTGAAATATCTTTTTCTAAATAACGAAATCAGAAATGAATTGGCTCTCCAAGTTGAAGCTTAGGAATAGAATTTATCCTTTCAATCAAGAAAAGGGTATTTAGAATCAGGGCTAGGGGAAGAGAAGGGCTGGCTCAAATGCTCCCCAAAACTGTCACCGGAAATAGCCGTTGATGACGTAGTCAGGCATCCAAGGAGAATAAGCTCCCTGAGTTTCTAGGCAAAATACTTATTTTTTATTTTTAAGTTCATTTTGTTTTTAATCAGAGTAAAAAAAAACAATAAATGCCTCTCAAATATTTAGTAAATTTACAATTATTATTCAATAAACCCAAAAAAATTATTATTAATATTGAAATTAACTTAAAATTGTATAACCAATATAAAATATATTTATTATATATATTTATTATTTATTATATAATAAATATATTTATATATAAAAATATACCTATTAGCTTCAGTTTATCTTGCTTTTTGACTATTGACCCATTTCTTTTTTTTTTTTTTTGAGCTTTATTATGAGATACTATCGCTGCATTTCTATTTAAATACCTAATTCGTATAAATGTTCTCATGCGACAAAAAAGTTTAATTGCCTTTCGATTTACAGTAGGAAAAGAAGGCTCTGTTTCATTTATTAATGTTGCTATTGCATTTTTCCCTTTAGAAAATGTGTCGCCATGAAATTTGCGAAACATTATGTCCATTTGTTTTATAGTTTCCATCCATGTTTTTGTTGGAACAGTAAGTCCCTCAGAAGAAATTAAATTAATCCACTCGGAATCATTGGGCATATCGACTGAATTTCTTGATATAGTTCCAAGTGAATTATTTTTAATTTTATAAGCAATTTAATCTGCCACATAAACCTTAGCTTCTTTTTCAAATGGAGATATATCACAATTTGGATTGGAAGAGGCAAGTTCATTTTCCCAAGATAAAGGTAAAGGATTAATTAAGAATTCACGATCTAATTCATCATCTTGAGAATCAAAAAAAATGATAATTTCTTGACGTTATTTTACGTTAAATGCAGAGTCTAACATTTCACTTGTTAACTAAGCGTCTGGTCCATTTTCTAAAGAGTTTACTTTCGGTGACAAATTAGGTAATTTATTTGCGAGCAATATTTTTTAAGCGAATAATTACTTCAGAAGGAGAAGGATGGTCATTGAATCGCCCGAGACTGGCTGAAGAGGCTTTCGAGCGCATCTTAAGTAAGTCTACTTGCTAAAATATAAGATACATTTATAGATTTTAAGTCTTCATATAATCCATAAAGAGAATGAATTGAAACAATAATCCCTTTCTGAAAAGGCAAAACCGATTTTTTTCCAAATACATGGAAATTTAAAACTTCCTCCTTGATTGCGTTTAAAGTTTCTTTTTGAATATCAAAGTATTTTTGCACTACAAAAGCAGCTTTTGAAGGCTTGTTACTGGGAAGTATTGGTACGGAGCTGTTCATAATATCAAATAAATTATCGATTAATGAAAAAAATGCAGCCGCTTTAGTATTTCCAGTGAAATGTATTATAGCTTTAGCAGTAGTTTCCTAAAATAAAGTCTTTGCAGGTGTAACCTTTTGTCTTTCATTTCCTTTAACAGTTAGAAATTGGGGCTTCAGTTTATGGCAAATTTTTATTTCCCCGACATCTTTATTCAATATCTCATATAATATTCTAGAATTTATAATTGTACCGTCACGCAAAACTAAACCACTATCTAAAAATGGTTCCTCAATAACTTGATATAATGAGGCATATCAGCGAAAACCCATATTTTCCTTGAATCTTTTGAAGGATAAAGAAAAAACGATTTGTCTATAGTTATTTCGAGTTCTTTCCATAAGGTATGACACCCGCCAAGATCCGAAATTATTGCTCGAACTTGAACACCAGTGAATTCGACTTCTTCTATTACAGAAAATAAAAGATTTTTATTCGTTTTACAGTCGAAATCAAAAAATATTGGCTGTTTCCACGGGAAAATTAATCTTCTCAATAAAATAACTTGAACTTTACAAAATGGGCCTAATATTTCATCCAATAAAGAGTCGTAACACAATTTCGAATCTATGTGCATTTCGTCAAAGCTCAAAGAACAAATCTTTTCCATAACGCTTAAAGTTTCGCAATTTTTTTTCATCAATAACATTACATCTTTAAGAATTCCAGGCATGCAACTAAATTTGGAACACCATCTTTTCAAAGTACTTGCACTTGGCATATTTAATCCCATTGTATTTCGCCAGAAATCGTAAGATTTTGAAGATTATGACCGAATCAAAATACATTTTGAAATAGTGTCAGATGACCATTTAGTTCTTAAATTATTTTCTTCATCTTCACGCTTATAAGGGAATAAATTATTTATCCCCATCTTCCCAAATTTAACGTTCTCCTTTTGAAGTAATTTTATTTTCGTTTTTAATTTTTGTATTTCATTTAAAAGCAATTTTTTATTTGATTTCAATCGTTTAATTATTCTTGTTGAACAAGTTCGATTTCTTTTTTGCTCATTTTTAAGGAATTTCACTGTATTTTCTGCGCATAATATTCTTTTTATCAATTCTTCTATATTTTTTAAATATTCATTGCATTTAAGGCACTTAATATCACCATCACATTGATTTTCTGCATCACATAATTTATATGTGGACTCACACACTCAATTCTTTCAATAGCTTCTACTAATCTTCTTCTTTTCGTTTGTCTCTGTTCTCTTGTAGTATTTTGAATTATGTTTAAAGCCGGTAACTTAAGATTAGGCAGAGCCGTCGGTTTTAATATTTTTCTCTCTGGCAAACCAAGTAGTCGATTTTGCATGTCGTCCATATATTCATTCAAATCCAAATGCTCACTGCACACTCTAGCATTCTTGATGTTGAATTTGTCACTTCTGTGACCTCTTTGCACCCATTCCCTTGAAAGCATTTGATTTTCTTTTGGAAATCGATGAAATATATTATGTGTTTTCCTTTTGTATTTCGATACATATTTGAACACGTAGCAACAACACACGATGTCATATTTTCCTCTTTAAAATATACTCTTGCTTAAAATGAAAACATTAACATTAAACAAGCCAAAATGAATGAGAAAGCTGCGATCAGACACAAACTAGCATAGAGAATGCCAGCCAGTGGATGCCCAGTGACGTCACGCTCTTCCCCTCTCCGGTGACAAGACGGCATGCGATACATCAAAGCGATGAGCCAGCCCTTATGTTTTCCCTAGCCCTGATTTAGAATATTGCCAAAATCGGAATATGGATTATCAGATCCAAATTCCTGTTATGGAATAGGGATCTGAAAATTCATATTGAAAAGTTTTTTTTTACAAATAAAAATTAATATGCTTTAGTTCAGAATCTACTTTTAAGATTGATTTGATTCTTATAACAATTAATATTCATGATTTTAATATTTGCAACAATCGCATAATTTAGCCAATATATTACTACTATATCTTCATAAAAATATGGTTTATTTATAATAAGTTATTTTTATAAGGATATTATATAAATTATCCCGATCGGGAATTAAAATAAAGAAACTTAAATATCAATTTCTTATCGTAAATCGGCTTTTATTCCGTTTTGATTTTCTTTTGCCATAATCACACATCTTAAGTTATTCGCTTTTTAATTAATGTTACAATTTACCTTTTTTCCTTAATTCGTGATTGATGTATGCTTTAATATTTACTTCACTATCAAAAAATTACATATCATGCTTTATTACTATGTGTTCATTAGTTTTAGTAGGATTTTGTAAATAATTTGAAATTTTAAGTAGAATGCCAATATTTTAAGTTATTAAATCTAATTCTTATCAACATTTTAAATTCAATTCTTATATATTTTGAATAAATTATTGAGATTTATGCTTTATAAATTATTAACCTAGCAAATTGTGTTTCTGTTTTCTGTATGCACTTCCATCATGGTGGATGGTTGGGAATTTCCTCCCTTGTAACACTTTTCATTTATCTTTAAAAAACTTTCCCATGTAGACAAAAAATGTCTTTCAACTGCAGTAAGTCGTTTGGCTGTCCACTAAGCGGTGACATAGTTAAATAAAATAGCATATTTATTCAATTTACAATGGAGCTAATTTCATATCTATTATACAAGTACATTTAATTTTAGAATCTAATGATTGAAACAAAAATGCACTTATTTAATTTTTTATATTTTTAAATGAGAAATGTGTGAGACTACTTGTTGAAATTCTCATCACACAGCGTGCAAATTTATGTTAGCCAGTTTTCTATATTAACTTTTGTTGACGTTCAGGCAAGTAAAACTTTGATAACCAATATATGTCCACACCCAAATATAAATAACATTCCCAGCAAATTTCTACCTGCATAGAAAATTTTTAGCAAATAAAAATTTGCAAAAAGTGGTTGATGTCATGGTGTTAAACTTTTCCTAAATCTGATTTTAAATCAGCCGAGTTTGCAATCGAATGGTTATCGGTCTGCATTTCGGTTCAGTTTCTCGAGGGTTCATTCCCATTTTGGGCTTCGTTGTTTATACAAGTTCTGAATTTATTTTAATCTATTGGTTCCAGTCTAATTAGCCATGCGCAAAATGTAACCTTAGAACAGTAAGCAAATTAGACCTAACTGCATGTCCGTGGGTTCAATCTGCAGCTGCATCAATATCATCACTCATCGAATAAAAAATCTAATTGAATTTGTTAGATTTTTTTAAGCCCTGAAGTATGCATGCGATTCTCCATCCTCCAAACCAGAAATATTTTAGGAACTTTCTATTTTCCTTATAAAAGGAAATCTAAAAAAAAAAAATATTTTTCTGCTTTTTTTGTGAATGTACAAAGTTTTGCTACTAATGATTTTTTTGATTTCCAAATTTCATGAACAAACATTTTTTTTCCTTGTTTATGGTCTCAGTTCATTTAATTTCTCAAATATATTGGCTGTGATTCGCCCATCTCCAATGCTCATATCTTATGTTTGCAACAATATCATGAGATATATCTTTCGTTTCTAAAAATAAGAGAATTTCTATTCTTCTGTGATTAAGACTTTTTTTTATCACTTTGCCTAGGTTCAACTACCTCAAACTATTATTTAAGTACGTCTTCATACTCTGCCTTCAAATAAACAGAACTGTCGATTGCGGACGATAGTGTCATTGCTCTGATGGTAGTCACCATACATGTACGGCATCCTGAATCAAAATGCGATAAAGGACAAGATCTCTTTGTATGTTGTGATGTAACTTGTTTTAAATCTTATCCATTCCTCACTTTTTCACTCAAAAGTTGTGGTTCCATCAATTTTAATATTTGCTATTTTGTTCAAAGACAAGATGTACTTTTTATCGATTTAATTTATTGCACGTTTAAGCAAGTCTTGTCGAGTGATTGTAACTAAGTAATTAATTTGATAGCGAAAATTCCATTAATTTAAATGGTTGCTTGGTTGATCCGTATCATTATTTATACTATCATCCAGAACCAAATGAAACCAAAGATCCTGCTCCCGTTTGTTCTACAAGTTCGTCACGGAATAAGAATGCATTACTCTTGGGTGCTCTTGACAAGGAAATATTTTCATTTTCTTATTTTATCAAGATATAATACGGTTGCACATTCTATTATTCACTACTCAATAAATTCGTCATTAAAAATAAACTGTTAGCCAAAATTATAGTGTTATAATGAAGCATAATTATACTCTTTAAATATTTATATTGCTTCCTGGTACAATAAACACACTCAGTCCACTAATAAACACACTATATTAACAATAATATATTTATACATTCTTCCTATAACATCAGAGTTGTTCCACATATAATGTTTTTTCGGAGATTTACGGTGTCATTAAAAATTGAAAATTTATTTATTGTTGCAAAGCTGAAATTGTAATTAACCATGTTAACCAGAGTAACACTACTTACACGTACTTCATGGGTCGCCAATTATGCTTACCAGAAATGTTATGATTTATTTTTCGTTGTATACATGCTGTCCGATTGTTAACCGGTGGTAGTCACTTATTTTATTTTTACTTGTTGAAGGATTTCTTTCTCTCGCGTGTATGTTGACATGATCGTCCTGGATGAAAATAGAAACCAATAATTGGTCTCCGACAATGGTTCAAAGTGGTCTTTCCTGATTGTTTGAGTCGGGCGAAAAAAATATTCTTTACTCATGCCATATGATGGTTCCACGAACCTGTCATTTCCAGGATCGTTCAGTAATGCCAAAATGTCTTCATTTTTACGATACATTTATTTTACATTAACAAACATAACATTAATTATAGACACAAACATAAATTTAGATGGTTCTTTTTACATTATTCGAAACACATGTATTTTCCATTTCCTGGAAGCAGTACCTCCGCTACCACTCGTCTTTACACAACCCCACCGTTCCTCTCGCTGTGACACACTCCCACTCTATGTCTCCTGTGTCTCTTACATCGGCACATAACGAAAGTTCTCGTCTAATAAGTGCTTGATTTTCACACCTTCCCTCCAGTTTCCATTGTTAGACCTTGTTCCGTAAATGGAAACTACGAAGAATCCTAGAATGTTCCTTTTACCTTTCATCACCATTCCATCAAGAGCCAAACAGTACCAAAACTCAAAATGTAACTTAATGGTTAACCTGTTCGTTGACATGCTTCAGCTTACAGTTTTTCTTCAATTATTCTGTTTAAAGGAAAATGGCTTTTAATATTGCTATATCCATTATATTGATTACAACACAAATTATGAAGTAAGAAAATAAGAATCAATATTAGCATAAAAAATACAGTTATTCCAATATTATTCATGTTGTTGTTGTTGTTGTTCCTTATTCCACTTGATCTAGTACAATCTGGACCAAGTCCTGTAGATCGTTCGCCCAGAGAAAGTCCCGAACCAGCGCAGGGTTTTCAAAAAGATCTCTCTTCTCCAAACCCAGACAGGAGAGCAAATAGTTCGGAGAAGCTTGGTGGAAATTACACCTGAGGCACACAGGGAACACCTTCTGTCCCTGAACGAATGTCAGAATTTAGTCCCCGATAATCGACACATAGTCGAATCGCTCCATCTTTGCGACACATACAAGAGGATAAACGATCTCTGCAGAAGATGGCTCTATCAAATCCTTGTTTAATAGTTCTTTTATTTGATTTTCCTCTTGCGGTTTTAGTGATTCTGGTATTCGGTATACAATTTCAGCCTCATATATTCGATATACATGAGGCTGTTTTCTTTCGATTCCAGTTTTTAATGTTATTTTATGAGGTTGTATCTTAGCTAGTTTCAATTCACCATTAAATACGATTCTGTAGTCTTTGAGAATCGTTAAAAGCTGAGTCTTTTGTTTCTGAGATAGATTTGATAATTTTGTCTTTACTTCTAGCTGTTTCCAACATTCCTTTACTTCTCCAAGGCCTCCTAGAGGTACAGGTTGAACTTCCCCAAAATCTTCATCAGCTTCATATATTATGCCCACCGTATTCATCGGTTGGATATATTTCCTTAGCTTATTCTGACGCAGATGACGGATGCTTCCATCCTGTAGCTTAACTGCATAAGAATGGGGTGATTTCTGTTCTACAATTTTTCCTGGACCTTTCCACCTAGAACAAAGTTTGTTTGTAGAGTCTGGAATCAGCACAATAACTGCATTTCCAATAGATAATTCTTTTGATTTGGGTCTTAAATTATGATAATGCACACATTTCTCCTGTTGATTTTAGTATGCTCATCGGCGTATTCCACAGCTTCCTGCAACCTATTTTGAACCTTCGGATGATAATCAGTGATTGATTCACCAATACCTTGAGGCAGAACATCTTCCCATGTAGATTTTAAAATTGCTAAAGGTCCAACAGGGGGGCGTCCATGAACTAGTAGGTATGGCCAGACCCCAGTAGTAGCATTTGGCACTTCACGATATGCCCATAAGAGAAAAGGCAACTGCTTGTCCCATCCTCTGCCTTGCAACCTTATAGCATGATGTAACATTGACTTCATTGTGCCAATACATCTTTCTATTAATCCGTTACTCTGTGGGTAACCTGGTGTAGAGAATTTTGGTACAGCCCCTAATCTTTTAAGTAATTCTTGCGTTTACTTGGCAGCAAAATTTGTTCCATTGTCCATAGCAATGATTCGAGGAATGCCAGTCCTCATACAAATTTCCATAAAGGCATCGCATGTTGCTTTAGCAGTCAAAGATTTAATAGGAATTGCCTCTGGCCACCGACTGTGCTGATCCGTAACACACAATACATACTGATGTCCCTTAAAAGACTTAGGTTCAATAGGCCCTAAAATGTCTGCATTCACTACTTGGAAGGATAATTCTGGTCTATCATTAGCTTCTATAGGTCCTCTGTCTTTCAGTTTGGTTTTCCTCCGCGCAGCTGACAATCGTGATAAGATTCACACCAACGTTTTACATCTCTTGGTATATCTTCCCACCAAAAAGGCATTGCAATTCTTTCCTTAGTTTTTCTAGAGGCAAGATGTCCTCCTGTGGGTGTTTCGTGAGCTAATTTAAAAATTTCTTTTCTTCTGAAATCAGGAACTACAAGCTGTACATATTTCTGTCCTGCCACATTGCCTGTGTGGTACAAAAATCTGACTCCAGTTGGAGTATTATCTTCATCCTTAATAGTGATTAATTAATAGCGATTTCTTCGGTTAACAAGTTACTTTCCACTGGAGTAGTTTAAACCTCTACTTCAGAATTTTCTAAATCAAGTGTTCCTTCATTTGCTTCTATTTCCTTGTAAGCTTCTATTTTCCTTCCCTCCTCATTGAAAGTATTCGAAACTATTTCTTTCCCGTAGATATTTTTTATTTCCTCTCCGAGATATTTTCTTCTTTGTTCTTTCAACAAACTGAAAACTCTAGGAGTGATCAAAGCTTGCTCATGCAATCCTTCCACAACAGCAGCATGATATACGGCCTGATATCATCATCTGCTGACCAAAGACTAAGTGGAAAAGAAACAAGCTTTCCTTCAACCGGAGATCCAATTGCAGGCCTCAAGTAAATTTTCCCACTTGACTGCAACATTTCTTCTGGCACCACTGACTTTCACAGTACTATAATTTCCGCACCACTATCAATGATTCCTTGAAACGTATCTCCTATATTTAAATCAACTCGTAAAAGCTCACCATCCTTTTCACTGATAGGAATTTCCCAATCGTAGCTTGCATTACCTATTTTAATTCAAAGTTCATTAAACCCTTTCTTGCTTACTTCTTTAGTTTCACTTCTATTAGAAACTTGAGATACTGTATTCATTTGTGGGCAAAATTTCTTCAAATGACAATCTTCTTGACATTTGTAACACTTTAATACCTTTTCACCTGGAGCGCAACTCGCGGTATTATTTCCGAAACGATTCTGTGGTCGTGGATCTGGATTCTTTTGATAATTATAATATATTCTTTCTTTAAAAAAAACTTATATTTCTAGCTTCAGCTGGAAAAGGTTTCCTTACAGTTTCGTTCTGTTTTGTTCCATGTGGGCCGGCAATAAATTTGGTAAAATTATAGGAATCACTTGTGAAACGTTTTGGTATCGAAACTAAGAAATTATCAATATCCCTCACCATATTAGGGACTGGAAGCCAATTTTCAGTGTCCTTCAAAAATATTTGGGACCTAACATGAGTAGGCAAAGTTTCTTTTATTTTGTCAGCTACAATAAGCTCTTTAAGTTTAGCAAATGTTTCTACATCTCTTGATTTTAAATACAGTTCTAATGCAGCTTCCACCCGGGACGCATACTGAGCATAGCTTTCATTGTGTAATTTATAACAAGAATCAAAATTCTTCTTGTGTTGTAAGGGGGTTATTCGATGTTCCCTTAAAATGAAATTTTTGATTTTATATTTATCTAAATCTTCTTCAGATAATGTAGCATTTATTCCTGCTGCACGACCTTTTAAACACTGTAAAATAATTTTCCCTTCATACTGTTCGGGTACTTCATAAAGCTTGAACATCTTTCGGCATGATGAAAAAAGAAGGGCCATTCTTCTGCTCGTTCTGGAGGATCTAAAATCACCCCTTTCATTATATTTAAATAACATAAAAATGTGTTTCCTAACTTATCTCGCCCATATTCGACAGTGATTTCTGAATTGCTCCCATCTTCCCTTTCTTTTAATTCTAATTCCCGCATTTTAATTTTAAGCTCACGTTGCCTTTCTTCTCATTCTAATCCACGTTGCCTTTCTGCAGCTTTGGCTTTCTCTCTCTATCCGATCGGAAATTATAGTATTTATTAATTCTCGGACAAATGACTCTTCATAATGTTTGGATTGTGTAATCACATTTTCTAAATCTATTATTTTTGCGTCCGTAGGAATCTGTTCTCCTAACTAATTAGCCAATATAAACATATACTTCTTTCGAGCTTTACCCAAGAATGCAAAGGCCATTTTAACAAATAATGTTATCGCAAATTACCAAACCTTAAATTATCAATTATTCAAAATAAAACATTTAAATCACACAAATCACCTTTCATTTGTTGAATCAATCTAAACACTTTCGTTTACTTAGTGCACAAAAAAAAGACTTAAATAATTTATTCTACTACTAAATTTAAAAATTTTTAGTTTCGATTTTCATTTCAACACAATATAAAACTTTAATTATATAATGCACATTAATGAATTAAAGCAATTCAAAACAAGCTAAAAAATATAAATATACGAATTATAATCCCAGTTTAAGCAATTCAAATTAAATATATCCTTATCACAGAAGATCATTAAGCATAACAACTTAAGTCAATAAAATGATAAAATAATTTTTAGTAATGTGCATTTATATATATGTTTAACAATATTTATATACATTATTTTACCTTAAAATAATATGAATCAGAGCTATCGAAACAAACAAAAAAAAAACACTTTTCATCTTTGCAAACACGATTACTTTTGAAATATAAAATATTTCAAAACTTCCTCTCTTAAAAATGTTCCACACTTTCGGTTTTGAATCAAAATTTAAAATCTGAACTTAGTTGCTTTACATAAATAGTAAATACAATCATTGTAAATATTTAATATATGCGTTATAACATTGAATAATTCTAAACACGTTATTTAATAATGCAAAACTATAAACAATTAAAAAGCACATTTAAACTTTCTTGAAATAGTTTCTTATTTCATAAACGTATATCAAACAACAGTAATAAACAACAGAATGACCATGAAAATTCTATGTAAGCAAAAACATTTATATCCTATTTTATCACATTAAACCAAAAGTACGTATCATCAATTTACGATTCAATAATACAGCAGCTTTTAAATTAATGCACATAACTCAAAAAAGTTGACAATGAGCAACAAAATTATTATTCGACATAAATTTTTTTTACTAAACAAATTCCACAAAACTATTTTTTTCTTAATAATTCAAAATTATACTTTTTTCTAATAATATCACCAGTTAGAGAAAAAAGACATAGTAAATATTACTACACTAAATATTAATGAATAAATATCAATTACCAATAATATATTTCGAAATTTATATATTTTCTCAATTAAATTAAACATTATATATATATATATATATATATATATATATATATATATATATATATATATATATATATATATATATATATATAGATAGATAGATATTTCAAATACTTAAACAATTTTAGTATTTTATTACATTTACTTCTTACCAAAAACCCTAAAAGAAAATTTAAAAACACACACACACACAAAAGCTCCTTTAAATCATACATAAATAAAACAAATATTGGCTCTTATTGGAATGAGAAGCAGTCAAATTATACAGACTCACTGCTTTGTAGACCCTTTTCTACAATTAGTACCAGTCTACAAAAGCTACCACTCTTATTTATATAACCATCCATCCTTGAGTGCTTGGGACTCTATAAAGAAGATCTTCTGGAGCGACCATTCTTGGTCATTGATTTCCTGAGAGTGTGCAATGTCATAGACTTGGTCTAGCGCTGCTAGACAACAGGGATCAGCAACAACATAAAATGAAAAAACTTTAATACTCTTCTCTAGCATTACTTTAATAACACTTTCCGATTCATTGAAGCGAAATAATTTAGATTTCTTCTTACGAGTTAAGGCTGACACGCGATAGAGGTAACTGCGTAACGTCAGACTCCAATTCAAGGCATCTTATCTCTAGAGAGGAAATTTTCTAACGTTCTACGATGGATAAAAAGCGAGTGTTTGACAGTCGTTTTGTTTTATTTTTAACTGACTTATGAAATGGGTTACCAAAGTGCAAAAGAGAACTATTCAAGGATCCTGAGTTGGATACTAGCCAGTATTGATACCCCTTCTGCTCTCAGCTGTGTGTCTGTCGGATGCTGATAAGTTGCACGTTCTTCATTTAATCTGAACGACATGCATGAAAAATTTTGGGGTGCCGTAAGCAACTGATTTTTTTCACTACATCTCGTTTATCGAGTGTAAAATATAAATAATTCAGAAAACATTTTATTACTTATTTTTCCTACAAATTGTATATAAGAGATGCTGCGTAATGGAGAGTATTCTACTTATTTTAACTAGAGATTGCTATATCGGACCTAACTTTTAATACTGGTATTTTTTGGGTCTTAATACATAAATACCGGCTTTAATACCGGTAGTAGGAATTTCAGAAAAAAAGGAAAACACAGATGCTTCTTAGGTTTATTTGCCAGTTTTATTATAGGAGAATAAATATCGAAAAATCAATTGTAACTTATAACAGTTTATAAAGAATCACAAAAAATAAAGGAACAAGAAACATCTTATGTATTTAAATCACAAAAAAGTTTAAATATCGCTATTTAGTATTTGGTACTATTACAAAATTTTTTAATATATTCTTAAGAAACAATGCCACAATTGTACTGTCAGTAAGCCTGGAACATAATTTTGTGCTAAAATTACCAGCTGTCAAAAACGCTCTTTCATTATGAAAACTAATTAGTGGTATTATAATAATAGCAATACGCGCGTGACATACTTTTTTAAGAATTTTAAATGACTCATCTTCTAATACATCGATCCTCGTCAGATGAGTGTGGATATAATTGCTTTCTGTGTTGTATTTGGTTTGTTGAAATTTTTTAGCTTACGCTAATTTTAAATTTTGCTCATGGGACAATTCCTTTTTACTATCGGCATTAGTGTCGTCATCTTCTAAAAATATACTGAATTTTTCTGAATGGGGATAGATTTATGGGTGTAAAAAATTTAAAAAAATTATTAGAAAACTGATCAAATTTGAGTTGGTTGGGCACGTTTTTTCCTTTTTATTTTCATTTTAAAAATCATTATACGAGGGTTGTCCGTAAAATAAAGTTCCCAAGGATTTTTCACAATGAAAAACATGTTTATTGTCAGTTAATAATACATGTTTGGAAAGCTTAGACTTTCTCCTATTTTTCGACATAATCGCCGTTGAGATCAATGCATTTTTGCATGCGGTGTACCATCTTCTTTATGCCCGAGTCGTAGAACTCTTCCGCCGTGCCGCGAAGGTAGCTTAAAACCTCTTCTTTCAGCTCCTCTCCGGTTGTGAAATGCGTCCCACCCACGTGTTTCTTCAATTCAGGGAAGAGATGGTAGTCACTTGGGGCTATGTCTGGACTGTAGGGCGGGTGTGTGACAGTATCCCATCCAAATCTGTTGATGAGATGCGTTGTTACACAGGCGGTGTGCGGACGAGCGTTGTCCTGATGTAGACGCACTCCCTTCGTGAGCATGCCTCTTCTCTTGTTTTGAATTGCGCGGCGAAGGCGCTTCAACGTCTCACAGTAGCGATCCGCATTTATTGTTGTACCGGCTGTCATGAATTCGCACAACAGTAACCCCTTCCGCCTCGGCTTCTGGCACTAAGCCTCGACCACTCGATCCCCTTCTGTCCCAAAAGACGCTCGCCATCACTTTGCCTGCAGACAGCGCTTGTTTGAACTGCCGGGGCCTCGGCGACCCTGTATGCTACCACTGACGGGATTGTTCTTTCGTTTCCGTTGTCGTGTAGTGGACCCAGGTCTCGTTCCCAGTGACAATAGAGTCCAAGAATTCCTCACCATTAGTTTCGTAGGCCTGAAGAAATTCGCGGGCAGCTTCAACACGCTGCCGTTTAATGTCTTCCGTAAGCATTTTCGGGACCCACCTTGCACAAACCTTTGCATATCCTAAATGATCTGTCAAAATGTTGTGAATGCAGGACTTGCTGACACCAGGGATCATGTCGCAGAGGTCTCGAACCGTCACCCTTCGATCTTTCAGCATTGCTTCTTCCACTGTAGCAATCGTTTCATCCGAAACCGGTGGCCGTCCAGAACGTTGTTCATCATGGACGTCTGTACGTCCTTCTTTGAATTTTCTGCACCATTTGCGTACGTGTTGTACGCTCATACAATTTTCACCGTAGACTTCACACAGTTGGGAATGAATGTCCACTGGCGCAGTGTTTTTTGCACACAAAAAACGAATCACAGAGCGTAATTCACACCTGGCGGGAGAAGTGAGTGGGAGCTCCATCTCTAACAGCTGCCAAGCCAAGAATGAGCGCGCAGACAGCTCGCCCGGGCAATGACTGGGAGCGAGGGAGCCAAGCTACACGCCAGTGTCGCCAAATAACGTGTAACAACGTTCCTCGCGTCTGTAGCTCCATGGGAACCTTATTTTACGGACAACCCTCGTAGTTAGGTAAATATTGTAAGACATTTTTTTATTTCGGATTATCTTCCTTCTCTGTGTGCGATTTTTCAATATAATATATAATTCTTCACACATAGTGATGTGTGGTGTTTTTTCTTAGACTGCAACATAAATTTATTGCTGGATTAGTTATTAATAAATTAGAATCTCTCCGTCATAGTGCCTCCATAGCCAGTTTTATTGAAAGTAGAGCTGATACAGTTCTTGATATTAAGTCAAAATCACTACTGAAAAAATTCACTTGCGTGAAAAAATTCACGTACAAGCAGAATAAATTAACTGCTTGTACGATTGTGGCTTTTTGGAATGGATTTTTCAATTTCAAGAATCCTTCCATCATTTAAACTAAATTGTTACCGCATGTGTTTTTGAATCTAAAATTATTTTTTTTAATAGAATGCTCAGTTACACTTTCTGGAAATTAGTTTGAAAAATTAAATAAAATTGGTACGTAGACAATTTTATTTTTATTTCATTTAAAAAGAAGTCTTCGCTTTTAATCACCGCTTTCAACATTCAATTCGTCGCCTTAATGTTATCTTCTCCATAGAAATAATCTCTATTTTCTAGAACTAGGAGATCTTTTTAATATTATATTTCAAAATATTAATATTATCAAAATAATATAAAAAGATATTGTTTGAAGGGTAGAATATTTTTTTTGTAATGAAACAAAACTAACTCTCCACATCGCAATTATTAATTTTTTCGCAAATATGTAAAGAACTAGATTATTTTCACCTGATAATGGTTCTTATTGACTAGTTATTTTCTTACATATTCTAAGCTATTACATATGAAATTACGATACCACATTTTAATGCAATGTTATTAATCAGATTCATTTACATATAATTGGTTAAACCAAGTATCTAAGATCTCTTACTTGCTCATTTAATTGGTACAAATTACTGTAATTTAACAAATATTTTATCTTGTAAGCATCTAAAGAGTAAAAACTCTTTGTATTTAAGAAGTTAATTTTGTTTACGATTAACTGCTTGTACGATATTTTAGACAAAATTCTTAGTCATCAAGGATTTACATTTTCCTCTGTTAATATTTGAAGTTCCACAAGTTTTGATATAAGAAAATACAATCACACTGTAGCTTATAGAGAAAGAACAATTGAATATAAAATTTTTACTAAGGAAGCATAATAAAATTACATAATTTTATATTTTAAACATTGGGAAATGGTAAATGATTGTTACTTTTCCTGAGTGTCAACATCCTTATTTCTGCAATGACTTGATGAAAAAATATCCAAAAAGGGGAGAATAATAAATGTCTAAAATTGTCCCCTCAAAGTTGGTGTTTAGAACAAAAGCAGTTTGTTGCCAACAAATTAACTGATACTTATTTGCTTACACTTTATTATTGCTATTTTTGTTCTTTGTAATAATTCGGTAAAATATGTCAGCGATAGAATTTAAGCATATCATTAAAACTCAAATATAAAATTCTACAAATTATCTGAAATTATTGTAAAACATTCAGTTTCATCGAGAGTAATTTGTTTTTCATGTCTAATATTTACGTTAGTATCATCTGTTCGTATTTAAAAATTGTTTTAAAAGGGGTATTGTTTTAGCTTTATTGCTTTTAATTTAATTTCAATTTAAAATTGCTAAATAAATGTGTAGCGCTGTTTTGATTTTTCCTTTCATTCATTCATTGTCGTGTGCCAACTAGGCTGGCATCATGGGGTGCGCTGCTCCACTTTTCCAACTGAACCCTATTTTGGTGTGGAGTCCGACTTCCTCAGTATACACATGCCATAGGGACCCGTTTATAGGGTAGGCAACCATTCACACTTCATTCATACAGGATAAGGACAAAGACAGGATAACTAGAGAGAGAAAGTACATCCGTGCCCGATCTTGGATTCGAACCTAGGACCTCCTTATCCGTAGTCAGGCACGCTGACCACTAAAAAAGTTTGTCGGCGATTTTTTCTTTAACAGATAAAAATAATTCTTTTTATTTTAATATTATTATTAATCTAAAATTTCTTATTTTATTGTCTAGGTTAGTAATTGTTCAGAGCTTTCTATATATGGCGCAATATATCAAATCTCAAGCAGAGCAAATTTATAGTGTTTTATCTGATAACATGAATTATTTGGCTGTTACAGGATACAATTCTTTTAAGTAAGTGTAAATGATTTATTATATTTGAAACGAAGAGTCCTAAATATAATTAGTTTTTCATAATTTGGGTATTAAATTCTATAAAATTTTCGAAACATGATATGAAAATATTTGTGTGCAGCAATATTTTTTATAGGATAAAATTATTTTAATATAACTTGAGTTAAAATACTTAAGGCTTTTATATAATATATAGTATTGATCGAGGTTGTGGTATTGCTATTAGTTTGCCGATTCTAATTCTAAACACTGAATGATTAGAGAGAATCTTGCATCAAAGATATGATGAGGTACTTATTGAAAAATTAAATGAAAAGCAATTTTAAAAATTAAAAAGATTTCTCTTGAAAGTATTTTTGTTCATTTTAGAAGAATATAGGTATTAGCCAATCAATATTTTATAAATGACGAAAAGTCATTCGTACATTACATACAGAAGGGATAATTGTAATAATGGATGAATTCTTTTGGGAAGAAAGACATTTATTTTAAATGTTTGTGTGTTTACATCTTAGCGTAACTATCACTGTTTAACTGAAATCAAGCAGCAAACTTAAGAATTATTAGATAGTTTCAAATATATATTTATTTAAATCAATTTTTAAGTATATCAACATCATTCCATCCGTTCAGTTGTTAAATATATCCAAAAATTGAAAAATCAGTAGATGTTTAAAGGCGGTAAATATTATTGAGTTGATATTTTTTTTATTTGAATGATTAATTTAGCCACTTTTTGATAAATCGTAATTTATAAAAAAATAATTTATACATTTTTAAAACAAATACGTAATCTAATTCCTTACAATAATCTGCGAGGTGAATTAAAATGACTTTCATACTTAGATACAAAATACCAAAATTTTACTACAAATGCTTGTATAAAAATTTTCTTTCTATAAACTGCCATTATACTTAAGGAATCTTTTTAAATAGTTACTTTTTTACTATTCCGTGAGAGACCAATTATTAGTTTGTATGAATTTGGTTATTCTCTATGCTTAATTCAAGTTGTACCATACATAATGTTTATCTTTTTAATGATCGGAATTTCGAAGTTTTTAATGATCTTCATGAACTGAATATTTCCTCCGTTTGACTTTACAAATGTTACGCAAATTTTGAAATTGATATTTGGGAAGATTACATCGCAATTTTTCCCCAGGAAAGTTAGATTTATTTAAAATCATCATGGTGAATATGCTGTGTTCAAATTGGCTCTTGTTATACAGACATCTCTTCTTACTATCGCTAGTAACTAAGTAAGTGCATCAAGTAAAATTTTCATGGAAAAGATATAATTTGCAAAATATTTCATTTACATGGCTTTTATGCAAAGTATGCAAGTTCATACAAGTACAAATATCTACTGTTTATGAAATAAATATTCACTGCATGTTTCTTATTTATAAATTATGGTTGAAATTATTTTCATATCAGAAATTTATTGTATTACTTCGCTGTGTGTGAAAAAGGATAAATGCACACATAGTTGATATTGAATTGTACTGTGCTAGGATTGCAATTGGCTAAGCAACTGTTACAATATAAAGAGTAGTAGACATTCACAGTGTTACTATATTATATAGTAGTCATGATATATATATATTATAGTTTCTATAACTCTTCGGAATACGAGATCTCAGGTTTGAAATCAAATCTTGGAATTGCCCAAAAATCTCTACTACCAATAATAGTAATATCCGAGAAGACATATTCTTAGCTGTATCGCATGATCATAAAATACTATGCGATAAGAGCTGACACGTGAGTGACCACCAGTGTACTTCTCTTTACTTAGTGCTCAGTTGGTTTCTGTCAGTTAGATGAAAGCTGCCGTGGGATTCTTCGTAATTCATAAGCGGGAACTAACCAGAGGCCCCCAAAACTTGACCTGTCAAATAAGAAGTATCATTTTTCTTGGAGAACATTACGAGCACGACAGACTTAACGCTCCATACCTACTTCTAGTGTACATAATAGATCTTCGGTAAAGTCGGGATTCGAACTCTACCTTTGAAGAACGATAACAACGACTAACCAAGCAGACCGACGCAGCCTAAATGTGTTGTGACGTCACAACCCGTGAGATAAGAAATAACTGACAAATACAAGTCCTCAAATGAAGAATACAAAGACGCTATTAATAACATGTAGCAGCTTCTCTATATAAAGCAAATAACAAATTTCTCTACTTCCATGCTGTACTAGTTATGAGTACTTTTGTGATCATCTGCGGTCTCATGAATTCGTCTTCGTGATCTCACACCATTCAGAAATGGCTTCAGAGCTATCATCCAGAAAGCCGTGCTGGTTTTCAGTGATAGATATTGAGCAACCGCTGATAAGTGTC
Source organism: Latrodectus hesperus (assembly GCA_037975125.1). NCBI lineage: Eukaryota > Metazoa > Arthropoda > Arachnida > Araneae > Theridiidae > Latrodectus > Latrodectus hesperus. The sequence continues at coordinate 79,375 of JAJQOW010000359.1, read as the reverse complement.
TCATATGATAAACATAACTATAACTCATATGATAAACATAATGAGTTATAGTTGTGCTATTCACGAACTCAGAGACAAGTAATGAGATTTTTTGGAGACAATAAATGGCACCAAGTCCTTGGGGTTTAGAGCGTCATGGATTCCTAGTGAAATAGTTTCGGCTATAGCTAATGTCACATCACTGACAGAAACGCCTTCAATGCTGTGTTCTAAGAAGAATATAAAAACAGCGTGAGTGTCATATTTATTGACAATTCACGGTTGTGTACATTACGTAATGTCTATTTTGATTGTAGCCATGAACACACATTGCCAGCATACATTAGATGTTTTCATTCCTTGAGAAGCTACGGGCTTTCAGTGGATATGTAAGTCTCTATAGTTGTTCGCTATTGTATAAGTCTCTATAGTTAATTTTGATCTTTTTCAATTTTCCATTGTACTTAAAATGTTTGATTGCTATTTTGGCCTCTTCGATCTCTCGATAACACAGCATATCAGAGTCTGATTTAGTATTGCTAAACTATTATAACTAATCAAGCGCTACTTTTGAAGAACAATGGCTTAGTTTTAAATCCTTATGGATTGTTATGCTCTAGCATTTAAATATTAGAGAACTATTGAAATTCAATTTTGTTATCAAATTTCGTGACAATTCTGTCACACCAGATGTACGAGGGTTACTCTGAAATTTTTGAGATACGCGCAGACAAGAATTTTCGAAACTAAAATAACGGTTTAATTTTAAAGTACAAAGCATTTTAACTCACAAGACGATTTTTTACTGACTTACTTCAACTTGTTTAGCGTGGAATAAATTTTAAACAGAAGAGAAAATGGAGTTGACGCGAGAACATTTTCGCGCTATGATTTTCTACGATTCCAAAGCAGGATTCAATCAAGAAGAATGCGTTCAACGGTTGCAATTAGCATTGGGTGATGAATCTCCAGCTCGTGCTACTATATTAAGATGGTTTAGAGAATTTAGAAAGGTCGCAGTTTTCATCAGGATGAAGAACACACAGGAAGGCCGCCGTCGGCAGTCATCCCGGATAATGTGCCTGCCATACGAAAAATGTTAATGGATGATAATCGCTGTACCTATCAAATGATACAGAAGGAACTAAACATTGGATCCGCAGCCATACACAAAATCATTCATGAAGAATTACATATGAAAAAGTAATTTGCCGTTGGGTTCCCCATAATCTAACTGAGCATCAAAAAGAGGAGCGTGTCAGAATCAGTAAAGAAACTCATAATATGCTGAATGATGGAGGCCACCGCATCATTTTTAAAATTGTAACAGGTGATGAAACGTACATACCGTTTTTTGACGTTCCAACACGTCAAGAAAGCAAAGTATGGGTCTTTGAAGATGATCCCACGCCGACAATGGTGAAAAAACAACGCGTACTGAAAAAAGTGATGTATGCCGTTTTCTTCAGAAGTACGGGATAGGTCAAAGCCATCAAGTTGGAAGGACAGAAGACAGTAACAGCAAACTGGTATACCACTAAATATCTTCCAGAAATTCTACAAGAACTGAATGTTATACGGGACTAATGCTTCACCATGACAATGCATCTTCACATACAGCCGGATTATCAGTTGAGTTTCTTAAACAAAACAAATTAAAGTGATCGAACATCCGCCGTATTCACCTGATCTAGCTATTTGCGAGTTTTGGTTATTCTTTAATCTAAAAGAGAACTTACGTGGACGTCGTTTTCATTCAGAAGAGATTGATGTGGCTATTAATGCATTTTTTCATCTATTCGAAGAAATGAATGGCTTGAGGCATTTAATCTGTGGAAAATACGTCTACAAAAGGGCATTGATCCTGGAGGAGACTACTTTGAACACACCTAAAATTTTTAAGTATAACTTTAAAAACCTAGTTCTATCTCAAAAATGTCAGAGTGACTTTCGTATTACTTAATGGAGCTATACCTGATAACTTAAGGTACAGACCAGGTGTTCCATTGCGTATTCTATGTCTTTACACGAGCATCCCATCAAATCTCTTCAAACCCGTATGTAATCTGATAATTTTAGTCTTTGCTACCTAACTGACTATTTTGGATACTGGTTTGCTAAGATTTTCTGTAAATTTAATGACATGTTTTTCCTCTTTAATGTTTGCTTTCCATAAGTTTAAGTGTGATCTCTAATATTTCCTGGTGTAGCAAATTTAATGATAAATATTGTGGTTACTAATTTCTTACACCTTAACGTTTTAGTAAATTAAAGCTTTATAGTTTGAACTTGCTGTGGAATCGTTAGTACTTGGCTTTAAATTATATTGCTTATACACTACTGGCCATTAAAATTGCAACACCAAGAAGGAATGCCAATAACAGAACGATATTTATTGGACACATACATTATAGTGAAAAGAACAAGTGATTACATTTACAGGAAATTAGGATGTATAGATCTTAAGAAATCAGTACCCAGAGCAGCCACCTCTGGCTGCAATAACAGCATTTATCCGCCTAGGCATGGAGTCAAACAGAGATGGTATGGCATGTAGGGGGATCTCAGTCCATGCAGCTTCAACACTATGCCACAATTCATCGACAGTAGTGAATGGTGAGTGATGGCTTGCCAATCGCTCGGCAACCATTGACCACACGTGTTCAATTGGTGATATATCAGGAGAACGTGCTGGCCAGGGTAACAGTCGAACCTGTTCTGTATCAAGGAAGTTCAGAACAGTACGGGAAACATGTGGTCGTGCATTATCCTGTTGAAACAAAGCAATAGGGAGGCCTCGAAGATAGAGCAGAGCCACGTGCCTTAACACATCGGAAATGTAACGGTTGCTGTTCAAAGTGCCGATAATGCCAACAAGAAGTGATCGAGATGTGTATCCAATGGCACCCCATACCATCACTCCAGCAGATGGGCCAGTATGGCGATGTCCAATGCAAGCTGGCAATGCGCGTTCTCCACGATGCCTCCAAACACGGATGCGGCCATCATAGTCCTGTATACAGAACCGAGATTCATCTGTAAAGATGACGTGATGCCATTCCCGCGTCCAGGTTCGTAACTGATCACACCATTGAAGGCGCTCCTGTCTGTGACGCAGCGTCAATGATAGCCGAAGCCATGTTAACCGTGTAAGCAATCCATACTGCTGCAAACGTCGTCGAACTGTTCGAGCAGAAACTTGTTGCCTTGCAAATGACTCCATTTCTCGACTCAGGGTTCGTTACGTGGCTGTACGATCCCTTGTGACCATGCAGATAAGATGTCTGTCTTCTCTGCTGTTAGTGATGGGGGGTCGCTGAGATCCTGCATGACGTTCCGTATGATTGTCCTAAACCCATCGATTCCATATTCTGCTAACAGTCATGGGGTCTCGGCCGACGCGAGCAGCAATATTGCGGTACGATAAACTGCAATCCCGGTAGGCTATAATCCTTCGTCGATCAAAGTCAGACACGTGCTGATAGGCATTTCTTCTTCTTACACGAGGCATTACAACAACTTTCTTTGCCGAAAACAACGTTGAAACGGAAATTGAGTATGAGAAAACTGCTATCATATCTCTGGTTTTATACACATTGTAGATGTCGCTACTGTCGCCTGCTTTGTATGAATGCGCTGAAAATCTAATATTTGCATATCACTGCAAGTTCTACCTGTCATGCAAATTTCACGTATGTGGTGTGCCGCTTTCCTGGTGTAGCAATTTTAATGGACAGTAGTGTATTTGATTTAAATCTTGATAGTCAAGGATTATAATGATTTGTAGTCCTTTTTCAACTATAAATAACATTTAAATTGTCCTTGTTTGCAAAGATCCGTGTAACAAACAAATAAAATTAATTTCTAAAATTATTAGTTCATGTACTTCATAATATGTGTTTATATTAGTCAATCACAATTCATAAGTTCCCATTAAAAAAATCCGTTTCCAAATGTTTGGCAAGCTTGGAGAGCTTTCGATTAAAAAAAATTATTCTTAAACACTAACCCTCCTTGATATACAAAATATCTAAGAGTCCCTGGTCCAATAAATACCATTTGCAACAGTTTGATTACGCCTATAAGTTGCTGATGAGGTCTCTTTCCCTCAAAGACAAGTTGACAGTCGAACGGTTAATACTTCGGCCTTCGTTTCAACGGTTCGTGGGTTAGAATCCCGCTTGGGACATGGATGCTTGTAATGGTTCAAAGTAAACTGTAGGTTTCAATCTTATTAGCCCTCATGTACAAAAGTGACCATTGAGAGACAAGCTAACTATTAAACAAATCTAACTTCTCGCCTTAGCACGTCATTATATTTCCAGTAGAAAGTCACTCCAAAAACGGAAGTGGTCTCAGTACATAGTAAAAAGTATCCATTCCAGGTTATTTCGCCTGTTACCGCCTCAATGCCTCCCAAGGAACAAGGGTGCTTTTCAACAAAAGAAAATAATTTAAGGAAATGACTTATATGCATATATACACCTTTAAAACCAACAACAAAAAATTACTCGCTAAACTTTACCGTGAGATCTTATTTTCCTGCTCTACAGGAATATCGAAAGCAGGTGTAATATTTGAATTTTCTCACCAAATGTTCAACTAAGGTGAGGTCTTGTCACATATTGATTAAGTTTAAATGTAGAAATATTATTTAAAGGACGGCAGAAATATTAATGTATCAAATCACTGTTTTATGCTGGAAGGAAAATAATATATATATAAAAGTAGCTCTTTTTTGATGCCTTGTTTTTACTGTCCTCAACCACTCTGTTTACAATAAAATTCAATAAAAAAATAGCTTGAGAGTTATTTTTAAAAAATGTTTTATATTTTTTCTGTTACATGTGCTATTTAATTAATATAATAGTACAGTCGTTGGATATACGATTTTTTATAACATGATTGATAATCCAGAGTATTCATTATTAATATGCCCGACCAAACGAAAAAAAAGGATTACTTTAATGACACTTTCCGATTCAGTGAAGCGTAATAATTTTATATTTCATCATACTAGTTAAGACTGAGACGATAGAGGTGTCTGCGTAACGTCGAACTCAGTTCTTATCTCTAGGGAGGAAATTTACCAACGTTCTACGATGGATAAAAAGCGAGAGTGTTTGGCAGTCGTTTTGTTTTATTTTTAACAGACTTTTGAAATGAATTACCCAAGTGCAAAAGAAAACTATTCAAGGATCCTGAGTTGGATACTAGCCAGTATTGATACCCCTTCTGCTCTCAGCTGTGTGTCTGTCGGATGCTGATAAGTTGCACATTCTCCATTTAATCTGAACGACATGCATGAAAAAATTTGGGGTGCCGTAAGCAACTGATTTTTTTCACTACATCTCGTTTATCGAGTGTAAAATATAAATAATTCAGAAAACATTTTATTACTTATTTTTCCTACAAATTGTATATAAGAGATGCTGCGTAATGGAGAGTATTCTACTTATTTTAACTAGAGATTGCTATATCGGATCTAACGTTCACGTTAGATCCGATATAGCAATCTTCCAGTGTTTATTTTTTAGGTCTTATAATACCTAAATACCGGCTTTAATACCGGTAGTAGGAATTTCAGAAAAAAAAAGAAAACAGATGTTTCTTTGGTTTATTTGCTAGTTTTACTAAAGGAGAATAAATATCAAAAAATCATTTGTAACTTTTAAATTATAACAGCTTATAAAGAATCACAAGAAATAAAGGAACAAGAAACATCTTATGTATTTAAATCACAAAAAAGACTCTCTTTCGTTAACTAAATTATTGCTGGTATTGTTAGCATTACGCGTGCGATACACTTTTTCTAAGAATTTAAAATGACTTAAAATGTATCGATTCTCGTGATATGGTTGTGGATATAACTGATTTCGCGGTGTTCTATTTGGTTTGTTGAAATTTTTTTAGCTATCACTAATTTTAAATTTTGCTCGTGGGACAATTCCTTTTTACTATCGGCATTAATGTCATCATCGTATTTGATAAATATTCTTAATTCTTCTGAATGAGGATTCATTTATGGGTATATAAAATTTTTAAAAAATTACTATAAAGCTGATTAAACTTGAGTTGGTTGGGCTTTTTTCTTTCTTTCAAATTTTCATTTTAAAAATCATTATAATTATGTAAATATTGTAGAATATTTTCTATTTCGGTATATCTTCCTTCTGTGTCATTTTTCAATATAATACACATACATGGAGATGTGTGGTGTTCTTTCTGAGACTGCAACATGAAATTTATTGCTGGGTTTGTTATTAATAAGCCAGAATCTCTCCGTCATAGAGCGCCTCCACAGCCAGTTTTATTGAAAGTGCAGCTGAAACAGTTCTGGATATTAAGTCGAACTTACCATTGAAAAAATTCATTTGCAGGGTTCCTTCCATCATTTAAATTAAACTGTTGCCACATGTATTTGAATCTAAAATTATTATATGTTCTATTTCATTTAATATATATATATATATATATATATATATATATATATATATATATATATATATATATATATATATATATGTAAATATTATTTAGGTAGTTTTTGATGAGGAACGTTTAAATATCTTAAAAATTTTTCAAGCTTTTTAAATTATAGAAAAGAATTCTTCATGAGTTAATATATAATTCTCATTAGCAACATCTTCTTCAACAATTACCTTATCATTAGCTTCATTGTCAGTATCACACTCTCCTTCTCTTCAAAGTCGGAATCAGAAGTTACTGTATCAACTGTATTTTGGTTCATCTGTTCTTTAGCCGAGCTGGCAGCCGAATGGTTAGTGCTCTTGCCTTCGGTTCAACAGTTCGTGGGTTCGAATCCCACCTTGGGCATGGATGTTTGTAGTGGTTCGGAATCCACTTTAAACCACAGGTCCCCGTCTAATTAGCCCTCGTGTGCAAAAAATGACCGTTGAGCGACAATCAAACCAATCATCTGTTCTTTATTTTTTTGATGCAATACATCTTTTATTTTTTTTTTAACTATTTGAATTCCTTGACCATAGCATAATTGCTGATTTGAACAATCAACTTTTTAACTTTTTCATTGTTGTATTATGGATAAATTACCATCTTTTAGTAATTTAGATTTAAGTACTTCCACATATTTTTCGGCTGCAATACTTTCAGAGATATGTCCTATATTCAAAAAATATTTTTCTGAATGAATATTTATATTTATATACCGTCTATTTCTTATACTAGCCTATTCATCAAATCTAATACTAAATTTCTCACCATTTATTTTATATTTTTTTAACTTTGTTTATCTTATTGTATATTTTGTTTTAAAGTATTGCGAACACCGTTACTGTAGTAATAATGTTTTCCTTATAATGTTAATCAATGTTGGTAGATTTTTAAAGCCTTTCGCTAATAGTGATTTTTTTAACTCATTAGACGTGCAAAAACACTCGAAATGCTCTCGTTTCCTTCTAATTTCATCCCGTTTTCTTCCCTTTAAATAATCTAAAATTTCTGATGGCTTAGAATCTGTGCTGAAATTTGTATCTTCATCGCAATTAGACTTTTCATCATTAGTTAATTTTTTCGCATGAACTTCCGTCATTCACTAAGGTAACGCTAGAACCTTCTTTGTATTTTGCCATCATTTATTAATTATGAGTATTAATTAATTTATTAAATATGAGCATATAATAAATTTTTAAAATATTTTGAATCCTAAAGTTTGCTATGAAAAAACAATGCGAATAACAAATTCACCAGTTTTTAAAGAAATGTTTAAGTTTTTGAAAATATTACGCATTTTCTTCGCAACATAACCTTGTCTTCACAGATACGAATATCAGATTACGATTCCTGCGCGTGTACAATATCGTTCTGATACGGCACAGGACAGTTTTAACCCGCCCCCTTGGATGATTCATATATTGGATCATTTCTCTAGATTACAATACTAATTTGTATTCCCGGTCTAATTTATTTTGTCCGTTAAGGTGACATAAAAACAAAAGCGTACACTATTTTCATATGTTGCGCTATCGCTTAACATATGGTAGAAATAATTTTTAAAAAATCTTGCGAAAAGATGGTATTTAAACATATATGTGAATGCGAAGCATCCTGACGGAAGCTTTATTAACTTAGAAGCAGGGATCAAGCACAAGACCCCTAATACTTGACATACCACCGTCAAAGGTATCGTCTCATTTACAGGATATCGTAGCCACGATCTATTCAACTTGCACAAGCAGTATTTGGCGTCCAAGTTTCAAACTCTCTACCTGTCGATAATGAGAACGACGCCCTCACTAACCAGGCCACCGCTGCAGGTGAACCAAAGACTAATGTTAACCATTCGGTTGCCAGCTGCGTTCATTAAAAAATGTAATTGATGCATTGAGCACAATATAATACTTCTATATGTGAAATTATTATATGTGGAGTATTAAAAACCGATGTACATGATTTCATAAATTTAATATTTTTTATAGTTTTTATAAAAATTAATCATAAATGTATTCCATGATAAAAAAAAAACTTTAATTTATAGTTTTCTTACAAATAATGTCAATAAACCATGTTTTCGATTACGGAATATTCTCTACTGGGCTATCTACAATTGTTAAAAACTTAAATGAAAATTACTTTAAATTCCTTTTTTTAATATGGAAATAGAATTGAATTAGAGAGCCGTATCTATTAGTAATAGAGACGATACTCTGTTGTTCAAGAAAATATCTAAGGTTACCAAAATCAGAATGTGGACTTTTAAATCCAAATTTCTGTTTTGAAATGAGGATCTGGAAGCTCATATTGGAAGATTTCAAATTAATTCATTTTTTTTTGCAAAGAAAAATTAATATGACTTTAGTATTAGTATCCACTTTTAAAACATTTTACCTGATTATTTCATTTTTATAGCAATTACTATGTTCTTTATATTTTTATATTTGCCTCAATCATAATTCAGCCTGTATATGGCTACAGTATTTTCATAACAATAAGTAAAAGTAATGTAAATTTTCATATCAATTTCTTATGTACTATGTTCATTCTCGAAATACATTTTTATTTAATTTTGATTTCCTTATGTCATGTATAAGATATCTTAGGTAACTTGTTTTATAATAAATGTTACGATTTCCCTTTTATTCTGAATTTATGATTGTTTTTATATTATTTACTTCACAGTTAAAAAATTGAAGTACGTATCTTATTTTATTAATAAGCGTTTATTGGTCTTGATAGAATTTTGCAAAAAATTTAAATTTTAAATAGAATACCAATCTTTCAAATTTTTAAATCTAATTCCTATCTACTTTAAATAAATTACTGATTTATGCTTTAAAGTATATAGGCTAGTATATTAATCTTGATTTGTAAATAATAATCTAGTGGTCTCTTAGAGGTTGCTCCAAAATAATGTGGCCAAAAATAACACACAAAAAAAACAAGAGTCAGAGAGTTAGTAATGGAATTTAATCAGTGAAGTAGCCAACATCGGTGAAATATATTTCGCCCGACAAGTTTGCAGCGAAAAATTGCCCTGTAGCAAAAGGCAGAATCACAGTGGTCGATTAAGTCACGCATCCCTGGCAGCTAAGAATTTCATTGGACAGCTGTTTGTCTCAAAGAAACCTGTTCAACTGGTGAAGAATGTAAGCAGTCTGAGCCAAATATGATGAATAACAGTGGCGGGAATATGGTGAATAATAGTGATAAACTCATACCGTAACTCCTGGTTTTTTTTGTCGGCTGTAAATGGAGACATTTGGTTGCACTTCATTTTGCAAGAATATTGGACCTAAACTATTAACTAGTGCTGTCTGTTTCATGTTAAATTTCTTTTGGCATACATGTAATTGATGACGGTATACATCCGTGTTAATGGTACGGCCATGCGCGATAAAATCATAAAGGACCATTCTTGGCGCTCTACCATACGGAGATGAAAACCTCGTGGATGAAGGTTTGGCTTTCTATTTCTAAGGTTTGCTGGAATGCAGATGCTATGCTTTGCGCTTGATATTGTGGGACACGACATATTTTCATCCACAGTCAGGATATGAAGTGAAAATGACCTTCTAACCTCGCGCTTCTGTAAAGAACGACAGGTCTTCAAGTGTTGTTGATGTTGCTCCTCCGTTAGGTCACGTGGTAATTATATTTTGATCGCTTCAACTATGCTCATCACAGCTTAATATCGAGAGATTGTCTTTGGTGCTACGGAGAGTTCACCTCCAAACTGTCGTAACGTTGATAGGTGGGCCTCCACTTTCAGCCGTAAATGTTCCACGTCAGAGCGTACACAGAACAACTGGCTCTGGTTTATGCTCGATCACCGTATCACTGGTACAGAACTGGGAAAAGAATCTACAGATTATCTGCTCAATTTGTTGCTTGCATTCCATGCTATGTTGATGATGGACACTGTTGGTACCACCGAATGTCCAATCTGGAACTCTTATATTTCGATGTGCACGTCTCATCGCGCCTTTCGGTGATTCTGGTGATCTGATCATCGGTTTATAGTGTGTGGATTCCCCACTATTGTTCTGAGAAAGAACAACCCTTTGAATTTGCCTTTGTCGGTCCCGGCCAATAATTATGGAAGAATCCAATACTAAGCTAAATAATATCTAACATTCCGATTAAATCTAGTAAAATTTATTTTTTGTTGGATTCTGTTGGGATATTCATTTTTAAAATGATTGAATTTATTAACAATTTTTGCATTTTGAAAAGGATACCACAAGATGAAAAGTTGAATAAGAAATAAAAATAAGGCTTACATTTCAATGTAAAAATCATTAAATATAAGTTAGTAGTAAGAGCCCCACTACCAGAGGCGGAAGTGCCACGCCCCCTTGGGGGTCACGTGACTTCCGGTTTTCTCGTGTAAGAGTACGAGGGTATTTTGAGGGGGGCGAGTCACTTGACTTATACGAGGCAGAAGGAAGAAACAACTCAACAATGGGGGTTTTTGGAGGGGGGTAGCAGATTTGTGACGTCATGCCTCGTGTAAGAGTATGGGGGTATTTTATGTGGTGTCATCAAGATGTTAGTTTCGGAATTGAGTGTTTTATAGCGCCATCTAGTGTTTAAATGAGCAAATAAAATTATTTTGGGAAAACAATTTTTCAGAAATTGGCCTGAGGACCGAACTGCGGCTCTATTCAACATAGGAAAAAAAATTTGTAAGAAATGTCCAGCAGTGGTTAGATGTTTCAATCAATTGTGTATTGCAATGCCTTTCACCTTTTGTTCCATTGCAACCAAAAGAAATCTTTTTTCAATTATCTGATCGTTTATCAGTTATCTGTAGGTAATTCGATGCGGTCAGGTGAGAATGCTTTCTGTCGAAAAGTTAGTATTTAAGATGACACCGCATCGTATCTGTTGCAATAAATCTCAGCTTTATTCTGCTACCACATTTAAAGAATTCTTTTTATTTGCCGCCATGAAAAAGTTATTGTTAATCATTCGAAGCTAGAGTTTTACACAGATAGGTAAAAAAAATGCTTTCTTTTCAGTAGCGGTAAGTTGAAAGGAGGGTAAGTATTGTCGTCCAAAAAAATCCATTTTACAATCATCTGCCTCTCTATCGGTTGTCTGTAGGTAATTCGTTGCTGCCAGGTGAGAACGTTTCTGTCGAAAGGTTAGTATTTTAAGATGATACCGCAACGTATTTGTTGCAATAAATCTCAGCTTTATTCTGCTACCACATTTAAAGAATTCTTTTCATTTGCCGCCATGAGAACATTATTGTTGGTCATTCGATATGGATGACCACTTGGACATCGATAGCCAGGTGGGGAACTTTCTTTTGTGTAGCGGTGGGTTGAAAAGTGAGCGGTCTCCGCTTAAGACTCAACAGAGGCTAGAAAAGTTCTTTTATCGCAGTTTTTGCCCCAATCTACCAATCATAGTTAAAAATTTACTTAGTTTACCAATGAAATTCTGAGTTTCTGAATAAGGAGGGGTGAGGCAAAGTATTTAGTGTTGCAGTAAATGAATCTGATGTTTCAATTCGCTACTGGTTGTGGCTATTCAGTGTAAGAAATATATAAAAGTGGCCACTCTGAATGCTGAAGTCAGTTGCATCCATTAAAAATAAACATTTTTTAAAGGTTTATTTTCTCTTTACTTGAACGAAGTTTTGATAATCTTCAGATTTTATTACTTACTTACTATTACAAATCATCTGGATATTTTTTATTAAAAAAAATGGAAAACAACAATTTACGTGAATCGGATTCTTCTTCTAATATAGTTTTTGAAGATTCTGAGTTTTGGATGGCAGATTCAGATGACAAGGTAAGCTCAATTTCAAAAGTATTCAATGCTGTAAAAAAATATGTATTTTTAAATTAAAATATTTCTTCTAAAATGCACATATAGATATAAAATAAAATAAATTTTTTAGTTGTTAGGGGAATTGTCTCAAGAATTTTTTGAAACAGAAGACGACGTAAGATATTTTTTAATAATTTTTTTAATATTTTTGACGTTTTGAAAATGTTCTTATGTTATATTTGTTTTAATTATTAGATAATTAGTGAATGTTCGCAAGGATTTATAGAGGCCTCTCAATTTTTTTATAACTTGCCAGCATATAACCAAATAGGCTCAGGATTTGAGGTATACAATTATTAAATATTTTTGTTCTCATTTTATGTGCATTTGCGTGCCAAAAATTTTGCACGTGGCTCTTCTCTCCAAACCATAAAGGATATATAGCTGTCGCTCACAACATGAAAGGGTAATCTATATATTTTAAAAATTCATATGATTATTCAATTTTGCTATTAATTTCTCTTAACATTTTATTTTTCTCTGGCAGATTTGATGGACAATTTATTTTGGAGTGGCTCTTACAGCAGGGGATAATGCCTGATATTATTCCATGCGGCTCTAAAGTTATGGCAATTTTGCATAAAACTTTGAGCGTAAGAGTAATTGACTCGTTTAATTTTTTGCCAATGGCCTTGTCAAAACTTCCCTCATGTTTCGGACTGTCTGAAATTAAAAAAGGATATTTCCCTCACCTGTTCAACACTAAAATGAATCAAACATATATAGGGACTTTACCTGATATCAAATATTATAGTCCAGACACAATGACAACATCTGCACGGGAAAGATTTCTTTGTTGGTATAATGAAAATAAAGAAAATCACTTTGATTTTCAGAATGAAATAAAGACATACTGCCAGTATGTATCATTTTTAAGCATTTTTTCTTTGTTTTTCATTTATATTTCACACTGATTTTACGAAAAAAATATTTTTATAGGTCTGATGTGGACATTCTCCGTAGATGTTGTATGGAATTTAGAAAACAATTTTTAGAAGTTACCGGTGTGGACCCTTTTCGGTAAAATGATATATTTATAAGTAAGATGTATTTGTATATTTCCTATCAATATTATTTTTCTTTTGATGTTTTGTCTTTTTTCTAGTTATATCACAATTGCATCAGCATGTATGGCTGTATACAGATCCGCACACATTGTACCAAACACTATTGCTATGATTCCAGTTAGAGGGTATTGTAACAATACTAACTTCTCTAATGATTCCATACGTTGGATTGAATTTGTAGCAAAAAGAGATCAAATAACGATACATCATGCTTTAAATGGGCATGGTGAAATATGTTTGGGAGGAATATCTGTGGATGGTTTCTGCAAAGAAACGAATACTGTCTATCAATATCACGTAAGCATTTTTTAATTTCTTTTTTCACTGATCAATAATTTTTAAATGTATTTTTATGATGTGTTATATTTATTCAGGGATGTTTTTTCCATGGTTGTTGTATTTGTTTTGATGGAGACACAATGAACCCTCTTACTGGTAGCCCTATGGGAGAGAATTTCTTACGCACAGAAGAAACTACAGCCAAACTTCGGTCATTGGGTTATAATGTTATTGAAAAATGGGAACACGATTTTACCAAAGAGAAAAAAGATGAAGACATTCAAGCCTTTATGAGAGATCATGTAATTTACGACCGCCTAAACCCTCGCGATGCGTTTTTTGGTGGTAGAACGAACGCTGTGCAATTATACTACGAAGGAAGTGCCAAATATGTTGATTTTACTTCATTGTATCCATGGGTAATGAATAATTCGGTTTTTCACTTACGTAAATTGTTCTTTTCAAAAAAATAATAACATTAATAATGTATAAACTTTTCTTCTTTTCTAATTAGGTAAACAAATATTGTAGTTATCCTGTTGGTCACCCTGAAATTATAACCGAAAATTTTAGTGGGTTACAAGACTATTTCGGTTTAATATTATGCCGTATTTTACCTCCCCGTGGCTTGTACTTGCCAGTGTTACCTTATCGCTGCAATCAGAAACTTATGTTTCCTCTGTGTAGATTGTGCGCTGAAATCATGCAGCAAGAACCATGTGATCATAGGGATGAAGAAAGAGAAATGGTTGGAACTTGGGTTACAGAGGAAGTTAAAATGGCAATTCAGAAAGGATATCGAATTATGAAAGTATGTATTTTTTTGTTAGACTGTTTTCAATGTACAATTTCGTTTTCCAGAATATTTTCTTCTTTTGAAAGTATCTAACACATCAATTTTTTATTTTATAGATATTTGAGGTGTACCACTTTAAAGAAAAAACGAATTCGCTGTTTAGGTCTTATATAGACCTATTTCTTAAAATTAAACAAGAAAGTAGTGGGTGGCCGTCAGAATGCATAACAAATGAACAAAAGATTAAATATATTGAAGAGTATGAAAAGCGAGAGGGCGTCAAACTTGACCCAACATCAGTTTCGAAAAATCCAGGAAGACGTCAAGTCGCAAAGCTAGCTTTGAATAGTTTTTGGGGACGGTGAGAAATATTTAGATAAAAAATCTGTTTTTATTTTATCTTGGTTGTATGTTTTCCATAATATTTAGATATCGTTACACTCTTTACAGTTGGGGAATGAATGTAAATAAAGGACAAATAAGTTACGTTCATTCGTTACCTGAGTTTAATAAAATATTATCGGACCCTCAAAAAAATGTAAGTTTTTTGTTGTAAATAATATTTGTTATAGAAGAAAAAATTTTATATAATTGTTTAGATTATGTATTATTAATATTTCAGATAAAAGATATTTATTTCGCTAATTCAGAAATAGCTGCCATTCACTGGGCCAATACTAAAGATTTTATACCCCAGGATACAACAACGAACATTTTTCTGGCTGCCTTTACAACAGCTTGGGCTCGCTTAAGACTTTATACAGAAATGGATAAATTAGGAAGAGCGGTATTGTACCACGATACGGATTCAATAATATATCACAGTAATGGTATAAATGATCCTCCCCTTGGCAATTTCCTTGGAGACTTCACAGACGAATTAAACGGGGAAACTATATCAACTTTTGTATCTGGTACGTTCAATTCTACCTGTTCGTTTTTATTTTTTTTATAAACTTTTGCATTTTTTTCAATACTTTTTTTTCAGGTGGTCCCAAAAATTATGCATATAAGACATCATCAAATGTCACATGTTGTAAGGTGAGGGGTTTCACCTTAAACTTTAGGAATTCACAATTTCTAAATCTGGAAGAGATGAAAAGATTGGTTTGTAATATGGACAACAATGCAGTGATTTCTTTACGGAACCCAGCTAAAATAACTAGGGATGCTAAACGGAGGAAGGTCATCAACAAAGAAGAAATTAAGGCTTATCGATTGATTTATAACAAAAGGGTCATACAATCAGATTTGTCCACTTTACCTTACGGATATTAAAATTAGAGTGTATAAGCTTTTCCATTACTTATATCCAGAAAAATTTAATTGTAATATTATTTATAATTGTCCCAATACTAAACAAAATAAAAGAAAGAAATCATGTTCTGTAAAGTATATAATGTATCTTTTAAGTATATTTAAAAATAAAAAAAATGTATTTTTAGAGAAAATTATTCGTCTCTTTAAATTGTCTAATTATTTTATTCATAATTTCATGTAATTCAAAAGAAAAACCAAAAAGTATTTTTTTCTTTTACAAAATGCTATAAATGATTATCAATTTTATAATATTTTGAAAAAGGTGTAAAAACCATGAATAGAAAATATTGCAATAATAAAACAAATGAAAAAATTATACTTTATTCGTATTCTCGAAAAGGTACAAAATTTTAATTTTCATAAATTGAGCCATTTATTAGAAGATGTTCTTCGTCTTTTAGTTAACTTTGGCCTTGCATACATAGTTCTCGGATGAGTCAAGTATTTATTTTTTATTAAATCTTGAGATAAATTATAAAACTTTAGCTTTTCATTAAATTGATCAAAAGCAACTGGTTTTTTAGCTCTATTTCTCAACAGAAAATTGATGAGGTCAATAATATTCGATTCTGGAACAACAACATTGTCCATTCTGATTTCTTTATTTTGATTCCAGGAAATTTCATGATTCTTTAAGAAATCTATAATTTTTGTAGCGATATCTGTATGTTTCGTGGGAACTGATTTCAGTATTTCATTTTCTATATCTAATTTCTTTTCAGGATCGATTTTCTTTTCCTCTGGTTTAATTGCATTAACATTTGGAAAGGACACATATTTTTGTAAAATTTGACTGTATAACCTGGCTTTTTCATCATCATTAACTTTTTTTTCAAAATGTTTTTCATTTGTGTGTCTAATTCACTCAAATGTTCCTCCTCAAATTGCTGCATGCGATCTATAGGTACTAAAGCAAACTTTTTACTATATTCCATGAATGAGGGATGACAAAACACTTAGTGCAGCTGGAATGATGAAAGATAAAAATCCTTCCCCTTTTTGAATTAACAATCGTCTTTTCTTATAAAGGGGAATTTTTTTCTCAGCAAGTTTTCGTAAAGTTCTCTTAAAAGGAATAAGTTTATTTTTTATCCTTTTACTGATATGAAGGTTCCCTTTCAATAGGTTTAACACACATTCACATATTGATTTAATAAGGGTATTTGGACATTTTTTTAATAAATTTGACTTTTTTCTACATTTTCCAAGAATTTTCAAGCTTTCTACGTCCTTCTGGTGAAGCATTCTACTTTGAAATGAATTATTGCTCTTGTACACCTTTCTTTATATATGCAGAGCAAACACCTACCTTGGTCAGAACACAGTAGTAAATTGTCAAAGGATAATAAAAGCAGCTCAATAAAAGTACTTTATTCAAGTCATGCGAAAAAGTCAGTTCTTTTACAATATACTTCATTTAGGCTCATATACG
Organism: Latrodectus hesperus; assembly: GCA_037975125.1. Taxonomy (NCBI): domain Eukaryota; kingdom Metazoa; phylum Arthropoda; class Arachnida; order Araneae; family Theridiidae; genus Latrodectus; species Latrodectus hesperus. The sequence goes on along the minus strand of JAJQOW010000359.1, from coordinate 62,178 downwards.
TAATGTTTATCTCCTGGAAATATGCCGGTGCGCAGGCGCAGTCTTTCAATGGTTTCAGGTCTTAAATCAATGAACAAGTAAGTGAAAGGTTGCAAAGTAGCATCAAGAAATATTTCCTGAAAAGCTTTAATTTTTCCAGGAAACATTTGCCTTGCCAAATGCAATATTTGACTTTTATCTCTAGGGTTTTTGTATAATACCATATAATGAGAATTTAAATGAATATTACGCATTTCTTTACCTTGATGAAACAAATTTTGCGTTATAAAAATAATTGAAAGATTTCTATGATGGCTTCCTTTTGTAAAAAGTTTGCTTAAACGTACATCATTACTTAATTCTGTCATTAAATCGTCTATAATTATTAAAACGTTTTGATAAGAGCCCAGGTTAGAAGGTAAGCCTTCTTCAAATTGAACATTTTCCATCGACCGGAAAAGTGGTTGATAGCTCCCGTAACAGTAAATAACGTTTGGCGGCATAGGATTAAACATTTTATGATCTATTAATTTTTTGACAAAAAATGTCTTGCCTGAACCTGTTGGACCACACAAAAGACAAGTTGAAGGATGAACCAGCTTTGGGAGTTCCATTTTAAGTAATAAGATATAAAACTAAAAATCTCATTCTTTTATAGGAAACAAAAAATATCCTAACTTTTAATTATATTTGTAACAAAATAAAATTCAGAGAATGAATAGATATAATTTTATATAGTAAATACTTTTTAAAAATAAAAGTGCTATTCTGAAAAACGATTGAAATAATAAGTGATGTATGCACGCATTGTCTTTTTTCATGTTTAATGCTATTAAACTTAAAAAATAGAAAAAAATATCGTAATACACATTCATATGATAAAAAACATTCATATGATAATAAATATATAAATAATTAAAAAAATGTTTTTCATGCGAATAAATTAATTTAGTAATATAAAGTAAATATTTTATTTCAAATAAATAAATAAAATAAAAAATGTATAACAGAGGAAACTTCATTATTTGCAAAACAAATTTTATTACTATTTCTTAAAAATCATGTTTACACCATATCTTAATTTTACAAACTTTAGCATTTGAAAATCATTCATTTTTTTTACTATTGAAAAAATTATAGATTTCATGCAGAATCCTTGACATCTCTTCACTATAAAATAAATACAATACTGTCCACAGACATTAGACGTTAAACTTTGAAGTGTTGTCTTGTTCCAACGAATGCAACGATATTGATGAACAAATCTTGAAATATCTTCTCCATATGATTCGGGTGGAAATCCATAGGAATCAAAAAATTCACAGGTGTTTTTATTTGGTATGTAAACTGCTAACCAGTGAGTTCCTTCTTTATCATGTGTATCTGTATTCACAACTATTGTACTTGGAAAATTCTGAATGTCAGGAATTTGGTCGGATGGAAAAACACCTACGAAATATCTCATCGATACAGGATCGCGAGATAAAATGCTATAAATTTGTGATGTATTCATTTAATTACTGAAATCATACAGAACTTGTCTAGCTTTATTAATTTCGATTAAATTTTGAAATTCAGCATAAACTAATAATGAGACAGTTTGTGGCAAAGGATTACTAAATTTTATTTCCAATCTTAAATTGCTGTGACGAATAAGATTTAAATGTGAACCATCACACAAGTCAGGAGACAAATCAAAATGGAATAAAGAATAACCTTTCGCAAATTCTGATCTTGAAAGAAACAGTCCTCGATTTTCTGCGTTTAAAAATAAATTCTTATAGGAACGAATAAAATTATTGGTGTCAAAGTTAGGTTGAAGTGGGTTATGGGGTACTGGTTGACCATCCACATAGACTCCTATAAAATTAATATTGTAATGCTTAAACTCAAAGGGTGACTTTTTAAAACTGCCGTTGAATGCGTCATTATCAACACATGCAATAACGATGCGAGTTGGCATCTGACCCGTAAAAATATTATCTTGGACAAAGCTCATATTTCCACAAGGAATTGAGAATGCTTTGCAAAGTACTCTATTGATAGGATATTTGGCAGTTGATTTCTCAAGACTTTTTCCGTGTCCCAATAAAACACCTGGACTGACTTTTACTTTTCGGACAAACAAAGAAGCTTGTTCTAGTGAGACTTTAAAGTCATTGTCTCCTAATAAACAAAATTCTGGTTTACTGCGTATAAGTTTGATTTTTATATCGACCATGTTGAGAAGAAGTCTTTCTTGATGAAACATATCAAGGTGTAATCGTCCAATCATATCAACTGATGAATTAAGTTTAAACATTTCAGCTCGTTTATTAAATCCCTCATTAGGGTCAGGATCTTCGGTATCAAAAACATTCATACGACCTGCTGTATCTTTAAAATATAATTCTGATGATAACTGTGACGTCTTTGTTTCGAAACCATGATTCAGTAGCTTTTCTATCATAGCTCTATATGGGTAGGTATTATCGCTTGAAGAAATAAGTCTTTCATTTAAGCTGATGTCAACTTGAGAAAACATGGAATGTAAAAAGAGATTTACAGGCCCCACTTTACTTTCAGTGGTAATAGGTTTACTATCACTTTTTAAAATTTTAACTTTGACGTATACTTGAGTTTGTGACAAATCGAGATAATCATCTCCGCTGCCTGAGATATTAAATTCTACAGGACCTGCATTTGAAACATTAGCTAAAGGATGAAATTCAACCCAATGTCCCCTTTCAATGACTGTTTGAGTAGGAGGCAGTGAAAACAAGTCCAATTCAGATTTTACGCATTCTGGGGAATCTTTCCAGAGAAAAGCCATCATGTAATTAAATATTAAAGCCGATCAAAAATGTCACGTCCTTGGACCTTCCGAACTTTTGATGAAATGACACGTTTGGAAGGCTTACGCTTCCTTTTAAGCTTTCCACGACCAATCATATCATCTGCTTTTTTAATAGCCTTTCTAGCTAAATTTTTTCCAGTTTCCTTTGCCCTGGCTTTGAGAGACGATTTGAAACTTTCACCCATCAATACATCGTTAGCAACCATTGTTCCAGTTCTTAAGGATTCCTTCCCTATTGTTTTTGCACCACTAATTAAAAAGGGCAAAGCTCTGCGAAAAAGCTTTGCAAAGAATCCTCCTATTCCATATCCTCTTTGTAAAGCTACACCTCTGTAGTAAGGCAAACCTCTTCCAGTCTGTCCTGCATAATATTCTTCAAACTTTTTTGTACAACAAGCATATGGCACTAACATTTTTTTTATCCTCTGTTATTGGAAACAATTTGTAAATGAAATGTATAATGAAAAACTAGCTCTTTTATATGATTTGTCTGAGACGGAAATGCAATACGACAAAAACAGTGCCTCTCTCAAATGGGACAAGGTTTCCAGAATGAAGCCTAATATCAATATGCACTGTTTGAAAGTGTTGACGAATAACTGGTAAGTAGAATGGTCTTGGGTAGTGTGCATTAATTATTTCTCCATCTTTCCCATTTACTGTTACAATTTTTAACAAAGGAGCTTGCACATCACCTATGATTTGAGGTTCAACAAGATCGCAATAGACGTACATAACTGGAAAAGAAGAACTTGGATCGGCTACAAAAGGACTTTGATTTAAACCTGTATATACACCAGATTCAAATCCTAGAATCTCAGCTATACCTTCGTGAAGAACAACTTTTGATTTTTCATTCGTTTTAATTTTAACCTTTTTCGTAACTGGATTATATAGGAATTGTATCTTATTTTTATGTGATGTTATCGACATGGCTTGGATAAGGTCTGGTATTGTTTCGTAATAGCCTGGAGGAACTCTTCTTGCTTCCATTTTTCCATCTCCCAAGTCAAAGCCAAATAAATTATTATCTTGGTGAACGTTATACCAAGTATGGGGATAAATCAAATCAACTAAAGCCATTTCCCATTCCCCATTTAAATTAATCGATCTGGGAAGTTGAGTTGTAAATTGTGATATTTTATTATTTGGGAAAATATTCGAAGAATTATCACTGATAAGTGTTATGTAGAAGGACATTGTTAAATGAAATGGCAGATAACAGCGTGAAATGATCTATTTATATCATTTCGACATCTTCAACCCATGAATTGAATTTTTCAGGATAACCTTCGAATTTCACAAAATATTCTATTTTCCCGCGGCGTTTTCTTTTTTTCAAAATTTTCTCCACAGGATATAATCCATTATCTGCAATTTTTTGCAGTTCTTGTTGATAAAAGCTTCCTTTAATAATCTCCCCTGATAAGTCTTTTAATTTATAAACAACTGGTATGCGTGATAAAATTTTATAAATAGTAAATATTTCAGTTGTCCAATTTTGTTCATACCCTTTCTCAAACACCATTTTTTCGCGACTAATGCGAACGGTATCTCCAATCTTTAAATTAGAGGTCACACGTTTTTCTACTGATTGCTCTTGACCATACAATATATTCCAAATGATATGTTGATTTTTGATGTTAACCGATACGGGTTCTGTTTTAATACTACGATGCCACGTATGATTATAACTATGCACCAATTGATTAATGACATTGATATATCGCTTTGTATTCATTTCGGTAAAATATTTCCACATTTTAGTTTTAAGAGTTCGATTAAAACGTTCAACTACAGAAGCTTTTGTTGCATTATGTGTTGTGAAAAAATTAATTTTTCTCTCTTTTAAAAAGTTTTGAACAACATTATTAGTGAATTCTTTCCCAGAATCAGTTTGTAAGGACACTGGAGAGCGTTCGGCGAATATTTTTTTGAACGCATTTTTTACAGTTTCAGATTTTTTATCTTTTAAAGGAATCACCCAAGAATATTTTGATAAAATATCAATACAAGTAAGTAAGTATTTAAAACCGTCGTTATGTGTGGCTAAGGATTGCATGTCTACTAAATCAGCCTGAAATTGCTCATTTATACCTCCCACAATGACTCGATTTCTTCTGAATTTATGTCGTAAAGGTTTATGTAGAGTATAGGAATTTTTTGTTTGCAGCCATTTCTTTATATCCTTAGTTTTAACACGACCTTTTAAAGCACGATGCAAGGCATTTATACCCCCAAAACTAGCGGGATGTTCTGGGTTCTTATATGTTGGAATTAAAGTTTCTTCCATTATAGCAGCGTATATGGTTTACCCAATACTGGATTTGATATAAATGATAAAACTTTAGGAAAAACAATCTGTTTTTATATCATTTGAAAAAAAATTATACTAGAATCTGTTTTTGCAATCATAAAAATTACTAAATAAAAAGATAATTTGATTTTAAAGTATGCATCATCGCGAGGAATAAATACATATAAAGTAATTTTAAAAAAGAGAGAAACAGATATAGTAACAGTAAAAATAGAAAATAACTTTTCAAAACAAACTAAAAGCAAGTATAATTTTATTATTTTACCAAGCAAATCATTAAATAACGTTTATAAGTATACATGAAACATAAATTACAGATATTCAAAATATTCACTCGTATAAGGTGGACATAGGATATTTCTTACATCTTTTAATACATCTTGTAATTTAATGTTACAAAGAAAATCTTTAGTAATATACAAAGCAGGTTTTGATAGCAACAAAAAGTCCTTATCTTCCCATAGTTTGCGGTAAAATGAATCAGCAATTTCAACAACGTCTATAGTTAATGCAGCCAAGTTGAAAGATTTAATTTTATTTGCCCACAGTTCTTCAGCATATATTAAAGGATCCTTCAAGCCTCCTTTTTCTTTTATACAGTCTGCGATGGAGTTTTTCAACTGTTCTAATAGACACTGAGTACCAATGCTTATATCCAAACTAGATGGCAAAGTCTGATCAATATTAACTCCCTCAATATTACTGTAAGCAGTGTAAAAGTCCATAAAAGCGTAAATATGATCCACAACAACTGTAGAAATATCATCATATTGTCTCATCATTTCAGACCACTGTACGGACGTTAAATTTATAGTTTTTACATCATTCTGTGAAGCTCTGATTCTTGAAAAAGTGAAGTTTTCAAAATCCACAGTATCTATTTTCATTTGTTCTTTCTGCAAAAGATTCACTGCATCAATTTCTTGAGGAGTTTGAGGTACATTTTCTCGGTCCATGATACAAGGAATCCATTCAGGGTGAAGTGTAATTCCAACTTTTGTTGGATAAAAAATATTCCCATATTTTTGAAATTTTCGGATGTGTACGGAAACATTTCCTCTGAATATACTCACATACACGAACACAGAATCACCAAGACTAAACATATCTTCTGGAATTCTATCTTCGGGAAATACCAGTCCCTGTTAAAAGGAAAAAAATTAAGGTGAGAAAAAGAAATGTTATAAAAATAAAGAAGTTTTTTTATAAGAAATTTAGGAACAAAGACAATTGTAAGAAATACTTACATTTCGTTCATTTTCCTTTACTTTCTTGTTATTCTCCTCCATTAGTGTATCATCCATCAATTTTCTCTTTTCAGGTCTGGTGATTCTTCTTTTACTGAAAGTTAGGTTAACGCAAACGCCAGAACGTTTCTGCTGTTTTGGGATTCCATAACTCCAAAGATTATTAGTCGGAGGATTCACAACCAGCAATGAATTGGATTTTAATTCTATTCTTTGGCTTTTGAAATCGGTTCTTTTGAATAACATATTCCTTGTCTCTCCAAAACTCAAACAGCAAATGGGATGATTTACATCTAAATCCTTTCCCATGTCTTTGTGTTGCCCAATACAGTCGTTTCCATTCTCCAGGCGATCAATTAATAGAAAATTAAAATCAGTTTCAATTAAGCTCTCCACTGCACTTTTGATTTCAAGTAAAAGAGTTGTCCAAGGTTGACTATTAATTGTTAGTCCTGAAAAAGTATACGATGTTCCAGGATCGCCAAACGCCACAGTCCTTCGAGAAATTTTACATGACTTATCTTTATTACGAACATTACATTGTTCTATTGGCAAATACTCTATCTCATTATTTAGTCTTTCAAAAATATCATTAGGTGAAGAAAACACATTTTCATGTATCACAATACAAAGTCCGTCTTCCATGTTTAAGATATAGATAAAATATGAAACGCAGTTGCAATCTTTAATCGACACTGGCAAGGGAGTGATTGAGAGAACTACTCTGCTATAAATACGATTTCAAGGAATCTTACATATGATTGGCTGATATCATGTATTCATCCGCAGTTTAGTGTTAAAATATATCTGTAAACAGGTTTTCTAAACTTGTTCTAGCAATCAGCAAGATTATACAAGATTGAACATGGTTATACAAGATTGAACATGGTTAAACAAGAATGAACATGGTTAAACAAGAACAAACAAGGTTAAGTACGGTTAGATAACTTTTCCTATAATGTCACCAATATTGTATTTCAAAAGTAAAAGAAAAAAGATGATTTAGTTATGAAAATAAGATTTAGTATGAGCTCGTGGTCCAATGGTTAAAGTATCTGACAAAATTATTGGGCCACGAGTTCATTTTGTTGATGTCAGTTCGAATCTCGGTGAGCACAATTAAACAAAAAGGTTCTTTTTTTCATGAATAAAAATATTTAAAAAACGTTAGAATTCCTCAACAAACATAGAATTATAAATACATTTTTAAAAATTATTTAATAACTGGCACTACTAGACATATTGATCTTGATTTTAAAAAAACCAATGAATAAAATTAACAAATTTTAATTTAAAAACATTTCTTTAATAAAGTGTAAATTTATTCCTGTAAATATTTCATCAATAGATGGCACCACTAATTTTTGCCTTGTGACAGCACTGCAGATCTTGAAATCAAATTCTGAAAAATTGTTTTCCCAAAATAATTTTATTTTCTCATTTAAACACTAGATGGCGCTATAAAACACTCAATTCCGAAACTAACATCTTGATGACACCACATAAAATACCCCCATACTCTTACACGAGGCATGACGTCACAAATCTGCTACCCCCCTCCAAAAACCCCCATTGTTGAGTTGTTTCTTCCTTCTGCCTCGTATAAGTCAAGTGACACGCCCCCCTCAAAATACCCTCGTACTCTTACACGAGAAAACCGGAAGTCACGTGACCCCCAAGGGGGCGTGGCACTTCCGCCTCTGGTAGTGGGGCTCTTACTACTTAAGTTGAATAAAGTAAGTGTTCCCCATGACCTTGTGGTAGAACAGCACTCGTCAGAGAGAAAAATTTTGTGTTTGATATCACAGCTAATGTCGAACAATGAGAAATTCATATTGCATTTCTGTTTTTTATGCACTTTCGCCAGGGCGGAAGCATGAGAATTTTTGGTTTTTTCCTTTGACCCGGTTTTCCTATTTTTGAAAAATCCTCCCAAGCGGACAATAAAATACTTCACGACCGCAAAACTTTAAATGAGGAATGAGTTTACTTGTTGAAATTCTCATCACACAGAGTGCAAGTTGTTGTTAACTAACTTTCCTTTATATTTACTTTTGTTGGTATTAGAAAGGAAAGCTTTGATCATAAATATATGCTACCTCAAATATAAATAATATTCCCAACAAATTTCATCATGCATAGAAAATTTTTAGGTAAGAAATTTTTGTAAAAAGTGGTAAATGTCATAAACTTTTCTTTTAATTTTACTTAATGGTCTGGTTTTAAGTCTGCCCTGCCAACAATTGGTTAGCATTCTTTATTTTGGTTGCTAGATTGGAGGCTCAATTCCCATATTTTACTTGGTTGTTTATACGGGTTCAGAATCTATTTTAAACTTTATGTTCTGGTATGTGCAAAATTTATCCGTAGAACAGCAAACAAAATTAATCTTGTTGCAAGTCATTTAAGTCGATCTGCAACTACTAAGTGCTGTATCAATATCAGCACTAATAGAATAAATGAACACACAAATTGGATTTACTCTGATATTTTTTAAACCCTGAAATATTCGAGTGATTCCGCCCTCCAAGCTACTAGTGATCTGAAATCTAAGCAGAAGTATTTTAGGAACGTTATGTTTCATAATAAAAGAAAATCTTCAAAAAATATCCATCTGCTTATTTTGTAAGCAAAATTTTGCAACGAATGAATTTTTTCTTAATTTCCACATTTCATGAGCAAACAGTCACTTTCCTTGTGTATGCTCTCTCAGTTCATTTAATTTCTCAAATATATATACCAGCTGCATTACGTACCCTATATTTGTAACAAAACCGTGAGATCTCTTTCGTCTCTAATCATTGAAGAATGAAATCCTCTTATTTTTAAAGTTTCTTTGGCTAGGTTCAACCACCTCAAATGTATTTCTTATTCATCTGAGGAGATTCTCAGATGTACCTCTGTATTTCATTACGTTTTCATATTTTGCTTCTACATCCTCAGAACTGTCAATAATAGACGATATCTTTATTGCTCTTGTATTCACCATATTAGCATATAGGGCTCATAATACATACGGTATGCTTTAAGTTCAGTTCAGACCACAAAGAATCTCCTGAATCAAAATGCGATGAAAGACGAAATCTTCTTGTTTGTGTATTGTTTTTTTAGAGTTTAACCATACATTCATTTTTCTACTTGAAAGCTCTGGCTCCATCAATTTTACCTTGCCATTTTGTTCAAACACAAGCTACTTTTTCTATTAAATTTATAGCACGATAAAGCAAGTCTTACCTAGTGATTGTATCTTTCATTGATTGTAAGCTAAGTAATTCATCTGTTACAGCGACATTTCCGTTAATGTATGTGGGTGCTTTCTTGAGAGCAGTATCTTTATTTGTGCTTTCATCCAGAACCTAAGGAAATCAAGTTCCTGCTAGCCATCCCTTTTTGTTCAGCAAGTTCATCACTAATAAAGTCATTGAATTACATTGATATCTCTTGACAGTGAAATGTTTTCATTTCCTTCTTTCATTAGGTTATAATACGTTTGCATACTCTTTCATACTCTACTTAATAAATTTACCATCAAAGAATTATTCAGCAAGATTGTGTAAGCCATCATTAAACTTGATTTTACTCTTTAAATACTTATATTGCTTCATGATTCAGTAAACACATTCCTTAGTTCATTATATTAACAAAAAATATATTTATTCATTCTTCCTAAAACAATACATTCGTCCCTCATTTTATGTTTTTTTAGAAATTTATGTCACCAAATTGAAAGCTTTTTGATTTACCTTTTGAAAATGTAAAAAGATACAATTAATCAGATTAATCAAAGGAGCGCTAATATGTATTTTATGGATTGCCCCGATTTAATTCACCAAAAATATTACGATTTGTTTTTCGTTCTACACGTGCTGTCAGCTTGGTATATACTTTTGTTTTTATTCGTCACAAGGATTCCTTTCTCTCATACATGTAAACAGGACGGTCCTATTGGAAAATAGAAACGAGTGCTTCGTCTCGGACAGGAAGGAAATCTTGGTTCAAAGTAGATTTTTCTGTTCTGGGGTTAAAAAAAGTGCATCCAACACAGGATATGTGAGACACTAATTGGTGAACTGTGTATGATAATAAAAACAAAATGCTATTTTAACTTATTTATAAAAAAGTGAAAGCGTTTGAATGGTTGAATAGGATATCAGAGTATAAAATATAGGATGTTAATAATAAGATATCAGAGAATATTACGAGACAGTGCTTTGGGTCAAAATTCTCTTATGCATTAATACCACAATTATCAGATTGGAGTTCAAGGACAGTGAAAAGAACTTTCTACATAATCTGCTACCTTACATTGTTATATTGACGATTTTCTTGATATAATAGTGTGGGTGGCTCTTGGTTCTATTCCCACAGACTTAATGCATATTTCAAGTGCATTAATTATCCACTCTTATATCAAAAAGTTTGTCATTTTCCACCTTATTTTTTGATATTTATTGGTAGCCGAATAGTTAGCACACTTGCCTTAAGTTCAACAGTTCGTGAGTTCGAATCCGATCTTGGGCTCGGATGCTTGCAGTGGTTCTCAATTCTCTTTAAACCGTAGGTCAAGGTCTAATTAGACCTCGTGTGCAAAAAATGATCATAAAGCGACAAACAAACAAATTGGATTTTGACTGAAATCAGAGTTCCACTGGACGTACTACAATGTCCAAGTAAACCAACAATTTTTATTTCCATAACTTAGCCACTCTTTGGATTAATCAACCTTGGATACATCGAAACACTGATAGGAAATGACTAGTATGGAAAACTTGAGTTGTAAATTTGCTTTAGCTTTTGTCAAGTTTAGATGCTATATAGGCAATCATTCGCGAACAAACATGCACGGATATCACGTGATGCACCGGCATTTTAGCGACATTTGTTACTAGTCATTGAGGAGACACTCATAACAGACTTGTTGTTGCTTATGAGACTTGGCAAGCCAAGCTCGCTGTGCCTTTGGCAGTGCGAATTAAGTCAAGAGAGAGCGTGTTTTCATAACAGACTTTACTGACTTCATCGTCTTACAGAATACTGTGTTCCACTTTCTACATAATTAGGTATTTAGTTGTAGTTAAAAAGAATGTATTTCCATTAGAATTTATCAGATGATTAGGATTTGGAAATATTATCGTTCTGACATTAATAAAATTAATTTTTTTCCGTTTAATTCAAATTAATAATTTGTGCTAATATTTTAATTCTACGTGGACTCACCTTTGTTGAAGCTAAGAAATTCTGCAGCTTCAAATGCATATACATCAATAGGTTTTGTAGTTTTTAATTGGTATCAATGAGAAATTTTTTATTTTTATATAAATGCAAATGTTTAAAAATATTATTTCCTAATCATGATTGTAATAATTTTTTTATACATTTTGATTTTAAATGATTCTATTGTTAATTAACTTTTTATCATTTTAGGTTTATTTCAAACCAACGCTTGCAGCTAAATTTACTGGTGCTTCAAATTTAATGAATCTGTTGACATCGATCCTATTGTAGTGGACAGTTTTAATAATTTGTTATTTGGATAGCTGATTTTAAAAATTTATTTACTTTTAAAGATATACGCTATTATTACAGATATATATGCATTCATAAATATATACTTAGTTTCAGTTAAAAAGAATGAATTCCTATTAGAATTAATCAAATAATTAAGGTTCGGAAACATCGTTCTAGCTTATATACAGTAAGACCCCGCTTAACGCGGGAGATACGTTCCATCAAAGTAGAGCGTAATGCGAAACAGCGCTAAACGAAGCTATCTTTACATGTAAACATTGGGATTAGGGGAAGATGGCTAGGAAATAGGTTAGGTATTAAATTTAAAAAGTATGTTTTTTTAATAAAAATAAAACCAAACATTTATTTCTTAAAGCCCAAAATTAATGCCACATTATTATTTCTTGCAAAAATAAAAACAAAATATAAATAACAAAACGAATATTTTTAAAAAAAACAAATAAAATTCTAAGTCAGTCATATTTAGTTAGCCTTCCGCGTTTTCAGTGTTCTGCCTTTTTGTGACAAAAGCATCTAATGTTGTTTGCCTTTTTCTTTTGCGTTGTTCTCTTAAAAGTTCTTCATAAACGGATAGAGCATCTCTAACACCACGCCTTACTTTTGAGCTCCTGTCAAAATTCGGATCATTTTCAATGAATTAATCCATTATTTCAGTTATGGTAGACAAACTCCTTTTTACAAACGCCATCGAAAGTTCTTTTTGCTCTTCTTTTGAATCACTGCTGTCAACATTTTTGTTTTCTTCTTGTTCAGTTAATTCCTTGAGCTCATCATTAGAAAGACTAGCCGCTGCTTCTTGAATTATTTCTTCGACATCTTCCACATTTACCCCTTCAAAAACGGTTTGCTTCGTTAATTTCACTATCTCTTCCACTATTTTATCCACAACGACAAAGTGTCCAACGTCATCGCTCTCACTTAAATCCGGCCAAATATTCTTCCATACTCCTTTCAAAAATCTTTCTGTTACCTCATTCCAAGAAAGGCCTTTGTTTTCTACAGCATCCACGATGTTGTAGTTTTTCCAAAATTCTCTTATGGACTGGTTCTCTTCTCCGTCTGTTTTTTCAAACATTTGCTTAAAGGTTCGCCGCAAGTAATAAGCCTTAAAATTTTATATAACGCCTTGGTCCATTGGTTGAATTAATGCAGTTGTGTTAGGCGGCAAGAAAACCACTTCGACTGGAATGCATGTTGTTAAGTCTGATAAATTTGTTGGAGCATTATCAATTAACAGAAGTTCTTTTTGTTCAAGTTTTTTAATTTCGCAATAACGTTTAACAGACGAGCAGAAATGTTCAGTGAACCAATCCTGGAAAATTTTCGCAGTTATCCATGATTTTTTATTAGACTCCCAAATTACAGGTAAAGTTGATTTAGATATGCCTTTCATCGCTCTTGGGTTTTTGGAATGGTAAATTAGTAATGGTTTTAATTTAAAATCTCCGCTTGCGTTAATACCTATTAGAATGGTTGAGCGATCTTTTGCAGCTTTAAATCCTGGTGCCCGTTTCTCTTCACGGGATAGAAATGTTCGTTTCGGCATTCTTTTCCAAAACAAACCTGTTTCATTAACATTAAAAGCCAATTCTGGAGGATAGTTTCCTTCTTCAATTATTTTTTTAATATCGCTGGAAATTCAGCCGCCGCTTTTGTATCACCACTTGCTGCTTCTCCTGTAATCTTTATGTTGTGAAGGTTATTTCGATGTTAAAATCTATTAAACCATCCTCGACTAGCAACGAAAGTTTCACTTGTGTCAATTATCTCAGCCTGAATGTAATTAAAAATTATTCTATCTTTTTCCATTATGATAGATTGGCTTAATGGCATATTGCGGTCAATTTCGTCGTCAATCCATATAGACAGTCGTTTTTCCATTTCCTCTTTGATATTATTTCTAGAACGGGTAATTCTAGTTGCAGAGCTTGACGTAGTTGTAGTTGCCGATGACAGTAATTTTTTTTTATTCTTCATGATGGTCCTTATTGTTGAAGTTGGCAAATTCAATGAAGCACTAATTAGAGTTTGGCGTTCACCAGAATCTAATCTTCTAATCACTTCCATTTTAGTTTTGAGTGAAATGCTTTTTCTGGTTGCTTTCTTTTCTTTTTCATTATCACCCATAACATAGTAAAAACTAAAGATCAAAATATTTGACACTGTAATATAGTATTAAATAAGTAAATTAATACCTACTTACAATAATGTCAACAAATGTTTCCAATAATAAAAATATGTCTGTACAATACCGCACCAAACAAGAAACACAAGTACACTCTTTCGGATATGTATTTAAAACCTATCGCTGCATAATATTTCGGGGAATCCCCGTATGCTGCGAGCGATTTCGTGGAATCCCCGGGTTGAAATAAAAGAGCGCTAAACCGAAACAGCGTTAAGCGGGGTCTTACTGTATATATGTATTCAGCTATTTACCCAGTTATTATGTTATTTAATGGTTAGGTTTGTTTTGATTAAATTAAAATGATAAAGTAATTAGTTTTAAAGTTATAGATTTCTTTGCTTTCTTGTTATCTTGTTCAAAAAAGATTTATAGGGAGTTGTGTAAAATTATCTTAATTCTAAATTATTTTACTTAATTTTTAACTATAATATTAATTATGTTAACTGCAATTTTAATTGTTAATATTTAATAGCTGTGATTTAATTATCTATATTTTCTTTCAATTTCTAAAATATCTTAAGAGCTGAATATAATGTCAGAGGGTGATAAATCCAAACTAAAAAAAAATTGTACTTCTATAATTTTTTAGTAAAATTTTCTTTAGTGTGGTGTTTTTATTTCTCGCACATAACACGAATCTTTCTATTAAACATGAGTTCAGTACATTTTTCCATAGCACACATTTGAGTGGAAAAGTTTATTGTTTAGATTCGAAAAAGGAAGATATATATAGATATAAATTAAACTAAATGAAAATATTTCCTTAGATAAAAAATATTTATTTTTCACTAATAAAACGGAAAAAGTTAAATATACTATATCATAGTTAGTATCATAAATTCATAGCGTATATAAAAGTAATTACACTCCCAAGTAGTTTGATGGCATTAAACTTTATACTTTGATTTTTTTTAAGAATCGATAACATCGCTTATTGATAATGTAATTCTTCAGTGGGGAAACAATATTTTCTATAGTAATCTCCTCTCTGATGTGGGAAAGACTACCTGCTCAGGGGTTGACCTCGTTGTTTTTACTTGTTCAATGGCCAAAAATATGTGGATGTTAATATACTGTAACTTAAGGCTGGAGAGTTTCTTGTGCTCATTTATAAATATACCTATAAATTATGACATTCATTGAAAATTTGATTTTATTTTTTTCTTTTGTTAAAAAATATTACCATAATTTAAATTGATTTTATTTCGGATTACATATGTAGCACCGACTGTTATAGCAAGTAACTTAATCAAGATTCTGTTATGCTTGAAATGTTAAATAGATTACATTAAATTAACTGAATCATCCTTAGCTGTTTTTTTCTAACTATTTATTGACCATCAAAATAGAAAATTAATCATAAAGAAATACTAAGTTATATGAAAATTGTTGATAAAATTTTAAAGCCACTAAAGTTTTACACATGAATTTTAAAATATGAATTTATGGTAATGAGTTATTTATAATTTCAAGCGAGTTATATACAAAGTAATCACTGTTGCATATATTTTAAGTGCCGTAACTGAGCACAGCTCTAAGGTGTGGTTTCCACCAGAGGAAGGCTCTCACGCTCTCAAGTATATTAATATACATATATATCCTTGCTTAAAATACTGCGCAGATAAATTTACACAATCTAAATAAATATAATGTAATTTTAAGAAAATGAGTAATTTAATAATCAGATTATATAAGTTCAAAGGTTTGAATCAAGTCTTTTTGACATGAAAATTAATCCTTGTGTTTTCAAAGTAACCGTTTAATGACAAGTCAAATTAAATGCAATTTCATCATTTACTGACGAATAGTTTGAAATCATTAATAGACTGAGAGGTAAATTCTGATTTTTTAGTTATTATGAAATTAGTTTTTATTTAAAATAAATCGTGTTTGCAATAATTTGTAACTATTTTTTGCACAAGATGGCTAATTAGACCATAAATTACTCCTTATATAGGTTAGCCATAAATCTGAATTGAATCCGGGAAGCGAGATACAAGTCAGATCTTTAACCATTCGCTTACTACTGTTTAGTCAATGAAGAAATTAATTTACTGCAATCTAATATTACATCGGCTTCGTTAACATTAAAAAAAATAATTCCAGTAAAAAGTTTTTTAGTAGCAATAAAAAGTGAGAAGTATCGAAATCCGGTATTTCATAATTTTACTAGCTTAATATTTTAGTTAAAAATAATGGGTAAGATCTACACACTGAAGGAATGTCTAATAGTAGGCTGTTCCTTTAAATCGATCCTATGTCAATGAAAGTTAAGATAATTAGCCATTCTTTCATACGAATAAAAATATATTTGTGTTATTTTTTATTACTTTGGTAATTTTGTTCTAGGTTTAACACATTGAGATTTAACGTAATTTTTTTTCTTGTGATATGTACTAATGCATGTTATTTCCTTCAAATAACGGGAAAAAAAATAATTTTCAAAAAATGTCAATGATTATTTACCTCGTTAATTTTTAGGATCTTGCGTATTTAAACTTTATTACGATCCAGAAATTCGAGGAAGAATTAAAATGCACGTTTATATGGGGCATAAAGGAAATATTGAACTTTTGAATTGTTTTAGCACTTCATTCGTATATTCTTCATTTTTCTAATAACAAGCGTGGGCACTTGGGTAATCAACCTTTCGCCACAAGGCCACTCATTTTGTCGTTACCCAGCGGGCACCTGTGAACCAAGTCACGGAAGCGAGAAGCCCGGGGCATACATCATCACACAAGATAAACGATATAGAGTAGTTATTTGCAAATAAAGTTTTTTCTTTTCAGATACTTTTAATCTTAAATTGGAAAAATGTTTTCATTTAAAGATGCTATGTGTGTGTGCATAAAAATTCGATGTATATTAAGATTTAATGTGGAAAGAAACGGTCGAAAAATTGATGACATTTATTAGACAGCGTTGAAATAAAGAACATTAATAACATTTTTAATTGCAGCTTTTAAAACTTCAGCTGTATTTTGTATTACTGAGGTAAGTATCCCTGCTTGTCACGTTTAAGAAAGATGATCGATTAACCAACGGTAACACAGGAAAATAAATCACTAGTTTTGCTTTTCGAGTAAAAAGAATGTATTTAATAACTTATTACTATCATGTACAATTTAGAAGATAAAAAAATTACTGTGAAACTTTGATATAAATTTTCATTAAAGATAGGATTCTCTGAATTTATAAAATGCTGGTTTTCGCGCACCTAATACAACTTCCTTGACAATATCGTTTAACGGGTTGGGCTGTTAAGCGAAAGGTTGGTAGTTCGAGCACTGGGGGTATGTTGACATGTCAATTCATTTTAAGTTAAAGTTATAGAATGTAAATGTAAAATTTATCGTGGAGAAAAATGATCATCTTTTTGTGAAAGATAAAATATGACATTCAAGTAAGTTTTCGGATTTAAAGTAGTATGTTTGGAAAAGTCATATGCACTAAAAAGTATCTTAAGTTATAATAATTTCTTTTTCGTGTTCTTAGTAATCAGTATTCGTTTTCTACAGATTCACAAGCAACTTTTAGTAATGATTTGAAAGTAAAGTATTATATTTAAATCTCATTAAAAATTTAAATTTTTTAATAGTACTGAAGTCTCTTCATTTATATGTACTATGTGCGTGAGGAGTCGATACATGTTAAGATTTAATGCGGAAAGAGGTGATCCAAAACCCATAAATAGAAAATAACAGTTAAAAATAGCAAATGTAAAAAATAATTATGTTTAATTTCCACATCTTCCACGCCTTCAACAGTTCTTTGTAAAACAGTGGTAAGTACCAGTCTGTCAATTGGAAGACCGGGTACTTCAACTTATTTTTTGTCGCGGGACACTTAACGATTTCGAAATTTGGCTACACAGAAAAAAAATGATAAGTTTAAAAAATGTTTATAAGCTACTGTAAAATTGTTAATGATAATAATTTTAAATATATATTATAATATGTATTATAAAAAACAGGTTTTATTACTGTATTCATAATAAAAAAGCGTTATAATTTTTAATATATACATTTCTAAAATTGGACAGCACACAAAAGTATCGTGTCACAGTGGTTGAGAATCGGTGCCTTAGTAGCTTGTTGGAGTGATATTGCCTGAATCTAATTTGCTTAGGACACAAGATCAGTACTCTTGTGAAACAAAGCTAGTCTAAAAATATCAACATTTCCATAATCTTCGACAAGTCAATGCAATAGGTCAGTAGTTTTTAATACTATCTGCATGTTTATTCCTTTTCAACATATTGATTATAATGGTTTTTTCTCACATTAGAATACAGGTACATAAGAATTCCAACTTTGATTATATATAAAAGAAATAAATAAGTGATTCATTTGAGCATCATATCCTAGATGTTTAACAGACTCTGTAAGTATGTTATCCGGACACCTGGACTTCTGTTTTGAAA
This sequence comes from Latrodectus hesperus, assembly GCA_037975125.1. Classification (NCBI taxonomy): domain Eukaryota; kingdom Metazoa; phylum Arthropoda; class Arachnida; order Araneae; family Theridiidae; genus Latrodectus; species Latrodectus hesperus. The sequence goes on along the minus strand of JAJQOW010000359.1, from coordinate 43,656 downwards.
CTATAAGAAGCTACTGATTTCCTTAAAACAAAATCTCGATTAAAAAATCTTTCGCCGAGTTCCCATTGCCCTATGACCTCAATTGCTGAATCAGTTTTTTTGTTCTCTTGAATTCACGACTCAAACTATGAATAATTATGATTATCATAGTCTATCGAACTATGATTGATAGACTATGATTAAGAGCATAAAATGTCACACACATAAAAAAAGATAAAAATCCTTATTATAGATCAAAGACTTACGCTTAAGAAAGTTGCTACTTTGGAGAAGGAAATCGCCATGTTTAGTTTACATTTTTTAAAACCTTATCCCTATCTCTATCTATCTATCTCTATTCAATGTTATTTATAAAAATATTAAAATTGCGTTTTGTTAAATTTATTTCCTTACGAAGATATTTTCTTTCTCCAATTTCTGACATCTTCTAGTATTTTTTTAAATTTTCAACTTAATAACGACCTTGGAGTTATTCTTTTTTTAACACCCTAGTTCATATAATTCCAAAAATATTTTATATTTGTAATGTTTACCTCTAGTTATCCAACGTTTAGCCACCAGAAAATTCGTTGCACAAAATATATGACATGGAGACATTCAAATTTGTTTCTCTATAATTTACAAGATTATTAAAATGAATCTACGAATTATCCTGGCAAGCTTCTCAACTGACTCTTTTTTTTAATTGCAGCTATTTCTGAAACAGTCTTGTTTAGTGTTTTCTCCCAAAGAAGGATTGAAGTAATAATATGTTGTCGAGAGCCAGGATCATAAACTTTTTATCTACTCCCTTCATCTGTAATTTTGCACGAAGTTAAAATAAAGTATCAGGGTTAGTACTGCTTCCATTATAGTGAAGGAACGAATCAGAACTTTTGGATTTCAATTCTCTTGAACTGTTCTGTAAGAGGTCCTCTCTGTTTGTGCCTGCTTAATTCCAATTTAGATTATTAGCACTGAAATCTCCACATAAAATTCTCATTTGAAAAATGGATGTTATCAAAATTTGACCCAGAATTATCAGGTGAGCTGTAACAGTTTTAAAATGGTTCTGATGAATACAAATATCAACTCGAAGCATCTCAGCTCCACTATCAGACGAAAGATCATGGATGATTTCAAACTTAGAAGTTGAAACATTCTTATTTCCAGCTAGAATACCACTAATATTATGGCTAGATTTAGGTGATAGTTTCAAATAAATTCGGGTTGAAGTCAAATCTAACTAAATCATTATAAACAAGGTTTACCTAAACAATCATAAAAACATTGATAACATGAGACCCCAAGCTGTGTTCGTTTTTCTTAAGTGATTCCACTATAGCATTCCATTAAAGAATTTTAAAATTTTGAGCAGAAAGAAGACGGGGGGGGGGAAACTATACTACACTCAATGTGAACTAGGTTGCAAAACGATGAGGCCTACTATGTTACATCCTTAAAAAAAATAGAATTCTGTTTTCCACAACGAGTTTGCTTCAAAACCAATGAAATTTAATTCAAGGAAGCTTGAAAATATATAACTCACTATGTTATTAAGGAAATTTTATAATTTCCAAATTAATTTTCATATTCTGGCAAATACAAAAGAATCAATTTCTTACCGACAAAGAATTCCACTATATAAGTATGATTATATAATACGAATTACCCAGAGTGTGATATTTTTTTAACAAAGTATATACTAAAAATAAAATCTTGATTGAATAAAATGCAGTCTTCTATGAATCTGTAACGAGGAAAAAATTTTCTAACGTAAGTTGATAAAACATACATAGTTTCTCTATTCATCTAATGTTTAGTATTCAATATTTATGAATATTGCATGTCGTGAGAAGCATAATTTTAATATAGAAACCCGAAATATTTTTTCTAATGATTCTGGAAAGAGAGAGAGTAGTAGAATCTGATTAACTACATACTATAGTAAGTAAATATTCCCTAGTATTATAGTCTCTATCTCGCCGGAGTTCTTCCCCACCTAACTCCGCTCTATGCATCGAACTAGTAGCTGAATGGTTAGAGCTCTTGATCATCAGTTCGGAAATTCGAATCCCACTTTAGGTAGAAATGTTTGCAGTAGCTAGGAATCCACTTTAAACTATAGCACCCAGTCTAATTAGTCTTCGTATGCAGAAAGCAATTATTGGGTGATATAAACCAATCACCCTTTGCCATGGCCATTTACTTCCAAATTTCTCTTCCACAACCAATCTTTTGAGTTGGAAACATCGCTCTTAACGTTTTTCTTCCAAAATAGAAATATGAAAAGCATTCACATGTCCGAATGTGTGGCCTATTTCCCTAATGTGAGATGCTTCTATTGCATTTAGGATGACTATACTTTGTATTATTTCGTGATTTTAAGTCATTCTGAATCTTGTTTCGCAATATTGGTACAAAAAATTTCGTTTCAAATATCAGTGTAATTTATCAAGTTTTCAATGTAAGTGAATATTTATTTGATATAAATATTTAGTATCCCTTTTAAAAATAGAATTTGTGATGTTGAGTCTTTGATATTTTAACTTATAAATGGAAGTTTTTTCGAACTAAAAATAAATAACAAAGGAAAATTAAAAAAGAAAAATTGGCTCTCTAAGTAAACATTTATATATGATGTAATTTACTTGTAATTATAATAATCTCACAATCCTTCAACACCGGAATCCAATATTGCAAGTAGAAATTACGGTTTCTTGGGGTGCATGTGTTCCCTCAAAACACAAAAAATGATAACTATTCATATCTCTGAGGGAATGCTGCAATGAAAAATTAACAGAATCATTTTATTCCGTGTCCTTGGTCATCTTTCTTCCTCGGGAGGGAGAAATGCAGATTCAAGGTCAGGAAGAAATACATGTTCAACACTTCAAAATCAATTCATTGAGAATCCCGCAGCCAATTACTAAAGAGTATTAGAAGAAACGTTGGTTACTTCAAGAGGAATAGGAACTTTCACAAAGATGGTAAAAAATTAACCACTTGATGTCGGATATTCGCCCACAATCACCTAACATTTAGTGGTCATAAAAATGAACATCCTTTTCTCTTTATTTTTATGATTTCAATTCATAAATATACGCTGTCTTTTTTAAGTGTTTCATAATGAAACCTGTTATTTATTTTGAAAATGCTACCCTTTAAGGAAAGGTAGCAATAAAGCAAAAGACAGTTTTGCATTTTTGAACAAAAGATCTAAATTCTCTGCATCTGTTTCTACATTTTCTAATGACTACTGAATATTTTGTGAAGCAATTTTGTACAAGTATGCGTATTACGTAAAGAATTACCTGTTGTATCAGGATATTTCGTATGAATAGAAACAGGAAAAAAAAGTCGGTGATGTTTTATATTACCCAATCAAAAATTGTTTAATGAGCTATTGAAAACAATGAGCTATTTTGTTTGTGAACTCTTTCAAATTAAGAGATTTTGACAGTATCTTTTTTCAAAAAAATTAAGTATCATTCTTTGTTATTAGAAAAAAATACATCAATTTGAATTTTGAGGGGTTTGTTTGCGAAATTTTCATTTAAATGAGAACTGGACCGTCGTTTGATCGCCAGTTTTTCATGACGATAATGAAATCCAGTGTTACATAATACCATCCAATCGTTATACTCCCTAACTGAATAATCAACATTTTTCCGAAATCCAAAAATCAAATATGACTACAGTCAAATAATTCCCTCTCAGTCAACAAATTCCAGATTTAATTAAATAAAAAATATTTTTCAAATATTCAGTGTAAGCACCATGTTAATACTTAAAAGGTGACTGAATGTGTAATATATGAAAAACAAGGACATCACTTAGTGCCAGATAAGTAATGCATTTGCTAACAATGATGCCACTTACAGAAGGAATTTTATCTAGTTTGGGTTTTTTTTTCCAACGGCCGGCACATGAGGGTTGAACCCTATGCTATAACAAGGCCAGAAACTGCTACTCATTTCTCGTTACCCAGCGGGCACATGTGAACCAAGTCACGGAGGAAAGTAGCGTTACCAGCGTCATACCACCACAAACCCGTTTATAGGGTAAGCTACATTCAGACATCATCACGGAAGAAAGGATAGAGAAAGAAAGTAACATCCATGCCGACCCGGGATTCGAACCCAAGACCCACTGCTTAGAAGTCAGGAGCGCTAACCACTCAGCCATCGGTCGGCATCAAGTTTGGTAGAAAGTATTATGTCATTTACAGAATGAATTTTATCAAGTTTGGTAAATACATGTATTCGAAATTTAGCATTTTATGTGTAATTTCCTCCATGATACAGAATAACTCTGATATAAACTATGTACAAAATAAATTTAATTATAAGTAGTGAGGATCATTAATATATAAAAATTCTATAACTTACATAATAAAAGATTCATTTGAAAAATGCATCCGATTTGAGATTCAAAATTATTGTGCAATAAAAAAATGGCAGCCCTTGAATAACTTAGTTCATCATATTCTTAACTTGAAAATTTTGAATTTCAAGTTCAAAAATTATATAATGTTTAAAATAGGAATGTAACACGCGAATTAAGAAAAAATAATATTACAATTCATTGTGATAAAGAGGGCTGAAGGAATAAAGAAGAGTCAAACATTTGCTCCTCTGATTGGATTTAAGCATGGGTGTCACACAATTTAAATATTAATGCCAACAAGTCTGGGATTTTCTTAAGGAGAGCTAAAAATGACTCATACCAGTAAATGTATCCGAATTTAGCATTAGCCATGGAAAAAGAATTCTGATATAATATGAACATGAAAACACGATTACATGTATGTGTACTGGCAAACCTTTATTAATAAATTTCTACTTAAAATGAAATTTAAAAATGAAAATTGTACTTGTTGCTTTTATGCTTCTAAAAGTATTTTGCAAGGAAAATGATTGCCGGCTGGCAGTTTATTGAGGTCCCTGGCTCTGGTAAACCTCAAACCTCATTGGCTATCCAAGATAGAAATAGTTATTCCTTTTATAAAGATAGAAAATGTCTAATTTTCAACCAAGCACAAATATTGTTAATCAACAGAGGAAATAATATTTATCTGAGCTCCAGTGGCTCAGTAGCTTCACGCCGCTTTCCGTAAGCTCAGCAAAGTGAAGCATCATTTGCCGCGGGCAGTGGTTGGGAGAATGACCACGGTGTGCTCTCCTTCACTGGGTTGCTAGAACTCCGTGGTTTGGGGACGTGTCCACGTTCATCTGTGACGTCCAAAGTCCTTCCGCTGGTGTGGTGTGGATGTGGAAAAGAGAGTGCCAGCTCAGGTGCGGCCTCGTCACCTGACCATGGTTCAAAATTACGAGGCACCTTAAAAAGAGCAAAGTCATACATTCACCTTCGTGGTGCTCTGATCCAAATGAAAGACGCTCCCTTTGACTTAATTCGCACTGCCAAAGGCATAGCGAGCTTGGCTCTTGTCCAATTGTCATAAGCAACAACAGCATATTTATCTAAGTCAAAAATGTTCTTAAAGGATATTGCAGTTTTATAAGAAATATTTTGTGAATTATCAATAGAATTGTGTGATTTGATTTAAAAATTTTTTCACATTGTACATAAATAAGCTATTTAAATTAGTAGCTACAAACAGAATAGAGTAAACATATTTTTCTATCAATATATTAATTACATTACTATTTTGAAACTGAAAATGAAAAATATTGAGCTAAAACATATATATTAAAATTTCTAATCAACTCAATTTAATAAAAAAAAAAGTTGCAAATGCATTTAAAATTACTAAAACATGATTTATTATTTTAAAATTCCAGTCTAATATATATATGCATGAAATAAAGAGAAACTGGGAAAACTCTTGTTTATAGATTTCAATTTCTCCTCAAACAATTTCAATATCCACAGAAATGTTTTTAACGGAAGCTTGTTAATTTTAGACCAAGAGATAGATTATGCCATTATGAAAATTGTTATCTTCCCATAGAATTTCATGTAGGCGCGTGGATTTAACTGCAATAAAAGAAGTATTTTGATTTCGTCTCTTCAAATTTTTATAACTCGCAAAAATAACGAAGTAATCCCTAATTATATCATTTAATCAAAAATTATGAAAATAGAATTCGAACATTTTTAATTGTTTTATGCTCTCCCGAAATCAAATACCAACTTTTATCTTAATAAATACGAACACATTAAGGTATGCGTTGAACCATAAAATATTTATAAAAGCATGAACATAAAATGTCGATAATTAGCGGAAAATAACATTCTGTCATGAGTCACAATACTTAACTTTTTTCTCTTATTTTTCTTACCTTTACACTATGCTTTTTAAAAATGGCTAGATAAATCTTTTACATTTGTTAGTTTTCTTTATCATGTATAAAATTATTTGTTGAATTATGAATCATGGTTGTTTTGAATTACTGTTTATACCGTTTAGTGTAGAAAGCAGATTTTTTATATTACGGGAGAATGTTAACAAATGACAGAGATCCGTTAAAGTGCCATTAATAGCTTCATTTCTCAAATTAGTAAAAAGTATACTCCACAAATTACTCAGATAAATCTGCATAGTACGTAATACTCGTTCGTTAAAAGAAAATAATAATTCTTGAAACAACATTTCTGTATGCTTAGATCAGCATATTATTTATTTTTCGTTTGTTGAACACTCCAAGACAGACAATAATATTGAATCAATTTTAATGATACTAAAAAAATCGTATTGCTCGTTGTCCTCTTTTTATATTTAAAATGAAAGTAAAATACGATGAAGTGTATTCAATTTTTAAATGCTTTTATTTTTTCCCAAAGGCAGTTTTTTTTCCGAACAGAAAATGGAAACAGAAAATTAAAGGGAATGAAAAAAAGTGAATATAATCTGACATTTTCAAAAGAATTTGGGATTCACAGGATTTATACATTTTATTTTTAATTAATTCTTAATCACATAATCGTAATATTTGTCATTAATTTTCACGTAGAACTTATAAGTGTAAAATTCATTATTGACTATGTGTCTCATCTTATACATTAACATGATTTTTTATTTAATGTTCCTTTACTTTTTTATTTTTGGCAATCGTTGAAGGAGAGTAACAATTTTGTAGTAAGAAGCAGCAATTTTGGACCTTGAGGAAAAAAAGCCACATATATTTTAAATTTCCAATAGAAGGTTATTTTTAGAATTTACACAAGGGGGTAATCGATTTAGACCCTTTAACTGAGCTTTTTTAATTAAAATGTTTCAACAAGAAATTGTCATCCAATTTATTAGCTTTGAGGTATTGTGTAATCATGCTTCTCTTTCTCAGAAATTATAACAAAAATACATTCATCCTTTAAAGTGACATTAGATAACTTAGGGTTACGACATTCTCTTGGTTTTTAGACTTGGTAAATTTCTTAATAAAATTTATAATCAGTAGAGTATTTTTTTCTTAGGTATCAAGTACATCTTCGGGAAAGAGCGAGCCTACGTTTAACACATACAGAGTTTTTCTATGATTTTATCTAATAAACTCTGACAACCTGGTAGGACATATGTCCATATTACAAAAAAAAAAAGAACAAATTTTAATTTAACTTTTAAAATAACTAATCGCAGAAAAAGACTCAGTGTATGTACTCCATTATTTAAGAATGACTGAAACTGGAATATAGCTATGACACGCTCACAAGTTGGCAGTCTATTTGATAAAACTCTTCAATTGATATCAAAATTCTAGAACTATGATATTTAGATGAAGAGCATTATATATTACAATATTCTTGGGATTTTAAAACCATTCCATAGCCCCTTAATTACATCAGACGTTATATCCCTATGTATACCTGAATTTTATGACATTAGATTTTTCCGAATTTCATGAAAACAGTCACTACGAAAAGAAACACTATATACAGGATGCCCACTGAAGCCCCGTATCTCCCTCTTAATTTTGGAATGGCTGCTGCTTTTTTATAAACGTGCTGTCTTGGTATAGTTAATCGGATATGCACTACCGAATGAGAAATCAAAATGCTACCTGATGTAAAACAGTGGGGTTTATTTTCGTATCTCGAAAATTATACGAGATAAGCGAAAGTGGATTGCAAAGTTGTCCATAAATTTTAAATATTTACACACATTTTTAGAAGATTCACTTCTTTAAAAATGTGTTAAGTTAAATTGGAAAAATATTCATCAATATTGTTCTTAATCTCGACGTTCAAAACAAAATTTTAAGTTATAATCATTATTCATGGATTCAATTTTCTACAGCAAATATAATTGAAATATTTTATGCACTTACAGTGATGATACTTTTTTTAACTCACATAATGTGAAATATTGTACATATATTTCTAAAAGATATTTTATTTCTTTAATTTACCTTTTCATACAACATTTAAAGTTTAATAATATTGAATAACCATTTCTTTAATTCACAATTTTTTAAACTACATTTTTTTAGAAAACATAGGATAATTAATGCATATAATCAAAATAGCTAATAATAAATATTTTCTCGGCTACAGTTATTTTTCAACTAGAATAGTTTCATGGGATACAGATTGCAATTCCATATGTTTATTCAAAGAGGCACTTGTAAAATAATACATTGCATATAACAGGATATTTAATAGCAGATGCGTTTTTATACAACATTTTCTTACAGTTGGTAACAACCCTAAATCAAGTTTAACAGCACAAAATTTATTTTAACAAATTACTTAAAATTTTGGATTAAAATAACATGTTGTATAAAACATGAAAAATATTTATATTATTTGTGCTGAAGAAATATATTCAGTAATCAAGCTTTATTAAAAAGCATTTTTATCTCTTACTATTATAAAGCATACAAAATCACTGATTTTTAACACTGTATTAAGATACTTCTCAAACTTTAATAAACATTTGATTTTACATTTACATCACACACACACAGTAATAAAATTATATATACATTTCACAGATTTTATCTTAAAGAATTACTTTCAGCCACACAAATATTTTATTATTCATTAAAAAGTTAAATATAATTATATCATGACATTAAATGTGTGGCCATGGCCAAAATTTGTGAGTTCTTATTTAACTAAGTATCCTTTAATCCACATAATCTAACAAAGCCAACTTATTGTTCATTTCCAAGTCACTGCTTTAATTCTCTTCAATGTGTTACAAGAATGCCAATGAATTTCAGTTTTAAGTAAAATAATTTTTGAATATTTATCAAATGTGAACCACATAATGGAAATGCCTTTTGAATTGCCACTCGAAGCATACTTCACATATAATTTTTATAATTTGTTTATATATATACCTCTTTAATTTATTTTGTATGTTTTATTAATATTATAGTAAATAACGTAGTTCTCTTTCAAAATATTCTTTGAATATAATCTGAGTCTTGATTATATAAATTTTTTAATTTAATTTATAAATCTCATTTAGGGATAGTTTTAGTATTTAAATTGCATGAAATAGTCACCTAAATTTTCGGAAAATTAAATCTTTATTAATCCTCTGACTATACGTTTAATGCAGTGTTTATAACTTACATGGTAATCTAATTACTAAATTATAATTTGATAGCGTAAAAAGAGTGAAACTAATTAAAATATTACATTGCTATAAATGTCTTCTAAAACGCTAGTCAACTCTGAAAAACATAAAATACTATTTACATTGTAGCACAAATATTAACTATCCTTCAAATTGGATTCGCGTTCATTTTTTTTTCATTAGTTCCAATTAAAGTTGGTTTAGAATTTTTTTTTTAAATTAGTAAATAACTTAACGGTACCTCTTAATGCGCAATTCCTAAAACTGGAAAAAGAAATATTCCTGTCAAATGTATCACCCGCAAATGTCATTTGATACACGTGCATTTTTTTTATACACAAAGTCATTTTGTCTGAGTAACATTAGTTATTTCTCTTTGCTGTACCATGTAATATGGCATTCACTTGAGGCATTATATAAATTTAATGCAATTAAAAATGATAGACTTAATTTTATAACTATTTGACCTTAAAAGTTTTTCATTCTTTTAATGCTTTTGGAAAATTGGGCATTTCATGGAATACAGAGAAAACAATACATAAAAAAACTAAATTTCTGGTTCTACTCTAGTTACCGACTTATTAAAAAGAATTTGTAAGAAATGCATCGGTCTAATATAACTGTTTTGGAACGATTTTGGGGGAAGAGGAGTCTTTTTTGGCTTCCAATTAACTACTGTCAAATATCGATATACATTCAGTTACCAAATGGACGTAGATTTCTTAAAATTATATGTCCTCTAATTTTAACTGAGTTAGAATTACAAGACTAAGCTTATAAATTTATTAAACACATTACTAAATTGTCTTGAAAATTAACTAATATTTAATAATTATTTTTTATTTCTACAATATTATTTCCAGTTAACTTTATTAATATCGAAACATTAAATTAAAATAATTCTTTGTTAAAATACGAATATTTCAAAAAATTCCAAAAATATGAGATAGGATAAACACAAAATTATTTTGTCAGTGTGGAGTTACATTACCGCAAACCAACCATGAATGCTCTAAATTTGCAAATAGACACTTCGGCAATTGCTTTGAAATCCAAGTTCTTTATTTATACAGTCAACTAAAAATAGTCCTGAGATACATTCCATAATAAGACCCGTTAAATGAATTTATGGTACTGAAATGATCAAGAAATTTGTGAGTATCCATTACTCAATTAGATTTGTTCAAAATGCTATTTCGTACCATGAAATGTAGTATTGTGCAGATATTAGCAATTTGAATGCAGCTGGGATCATTGTCACAAATTACAAGTTTTTTAAATGTTGTAATCCGGACTCTTTTAATCTGATTTGGCGCAGTTCGTCTTTTTTCGGACCTAGGTTCCACAAAAATCAGCCAACCTTTAATCTGCATTCCAATGAATTAAAGTATATGGGAAATATAAGGGGACATTAGTTGGAAAAATAGCAAATGCATAAATAGTAAAAAAATCGCTATTTGTTGAAATTTTTGAAAATGCAGAGATGAGAATCCAATGCCACATATATTTTCTTCAATTCCCGTGGTACAATGTGAAAAGTTAAAATGCGAGAATGAAATGTACTTCTATTTTATTGAGGTGACCAGAATTTCTGAGCAGTAGCCACTGTGATCTAATATTTAAAAGTCGAAAGGTTACACTTTGTAGTACTTACGGTGCAATTAAATAGTGAACTCTCTAATCAAAATTTCTAAATGAAACACGTTTGCAGTTAAGCAGAAACAGAGATCCAAATATAAAAATAAGATGCAAATATATAATACTTAATAAAAGAATATTCTTCTCTTAAAAACTTTAAATTTTATCTAAAATTAAATATAAAATTAGAAATAACATTTAACCAGCTGCAAATTTTAATCTTCCAGTACTTAATCAAATGAAAAATGATGACAAAAATTAATCGGGTATAGGAAGTGGGTGGAGATAAGAATGCACATACCTATTATACCGTACTTACGGAAATCTAATGCGCATCGTTTTTGGCCAAATGTAGTATTCAAAATTGGGGTGCACATTAGATTCGAGTGCAAGGTCAACAGTTCGTCGATGACTTCAACCAAATTTAAATTGTAAAAATGGATTACTGTATTTTTCGACTACATTAACCGTTACATTTATCGTTGACACATTATTACATAGAGGATACAAACTACAGAGTACGTAGTCACGAATGGAGGGCAAACAGAGAAGAATGTAATATGACGCTACTTTCAATCCTAAAGTAATTCTAAAGTAATTAAAAAAATTGCAATAGGAAGACAGGGAGAGAGATCAATATAGCTGAGAGCAGTGTTTGCTTGTGGTGGCAACACAAATTGGCACTGTTTGAAACAAAGGGTAGTAGAAAAATTCACTGGCCCTCGCTAAGGAAGACACCCTAAAACTGAAGAAAAAGTTTTGGAATTGGTACATGAAAGGAGGAAGAATAGAGAACCTATGACTAGTGTGACATCATAAGAAATAAAACAAAAGAGGAGTCTGAAGTTCATGGAATACCGAAACAAGAGTTTAAGGCTAGCCGTGGATTGGTGGATCTGTTTATGAAGCGGATGGGCTTATCTCTAAGACACCGTACAACAATATGCCAAAAGCTTCCTGCAGATTTTGAGGGAAAACTGTTAACATTTCAGCGGTATGTCATCACACTTCGGAAAGAAAAGAATTTTTCAATGGGGCAAATTCGCAACGCCGACGAGACGCCAATTTGGTTTGATATGGCTCGTAACTACACCATTATGGAAAAGGGGACTAAGGAAGTTATCATCAAAACTTCGAGATGGGAAAAACGCGTAACAGTGATGGTGGCAATAGCAGCAGATGGGTGCAAACTTCCCCCTTTCTTAATCTTCGAACGGAAAACAGGCCTTAAAACTCCTAAGAATGAAAAGGTGTTTCCCGATGATGTCCTGATTTGAAACCAAGAGAAGGGGTAGATGACGGAATCATTAATGCTTGATTGGTTCCGAAATGTATGGGAAAGCCGTCCTGGTGGGTTCTCCAATGCTTTATCTGGACGCATTTCGTGGTCACCTCACCCCGACGACGTAAAAAAAAAAAGATGCACAGTCTATGCAGTGATCTTGTTATCATTCCTGGTGGGATGACGTCTGTGTTACAATCCCAGGACGATAGTATAAATAAACCTTTTAAGGGGTACGTTCAGACGGAGTACGAAAATTGGTTTAGTCAGCCAAACCGTGAATTGACCCCGACAGGAAAAATTAAGCGTGCTGCACCGCACACTGGGTTTCTGCTGCCTGGAAAAGCATCGAAGCACCAATGATTGTGAAATCTTTCAAGAAATGCTGCATTTCAAATTCATTGAATAGTAGTGCTCTGGAAGGCCGAGGATGAGAAAAGCAATAAATCTGCTTCTGACGAGGATTCCAGTGATGAAAACATTAGTGAATAAAGACGTTTACTATTAGTCACTGATTGTAGAAACTGTTAGCTAGATAGAAATGTTACGATTTATTTCATGTTCATATTTTACGATTGGTACCGTATACGGTAGTGGTAATTAATGATTACTTCACATAACAATAGCCCACTAATAGGTTAATTCTAGGTTCTGCTACTTTATATATAAATCAATTGTTGTATAAAATATGGTATCTAAATTTAAATAAAATTATCATACCATTGATTAATAATTTATATGCAAATCCACTGTTGTATAAAATAAGATTCAATAAATTCCTCATACCATTGATACGCATTACATTCACCGACAAACAATTTTTTTTTTATTATTTAAAGTTTTAAAATGGGGATGCGCATTAGATTCGATGGCGTATTAGATTCGCGTAAATACGGTGTATAAAATGTTAATTATTCTCAAATTTTTTTTTTGAATATGATGCATGCTGTAGCTAATATTTAAGATATTTTTTAAAACAAAATTAACTGTTGCTCTGATTTTGAAATGAAACAATAACATGTGAGAGTTATCAAACAATAAAATTTCCATCAAAAGTAATCTTGCATGAGTTGTAAAGGAACAACTTTAATTATTCTAACGATACCATTTATGTATTTAAATGCTGTTTCATTTAAAACAGTTTACAGTAGTATTACAATCAGATTATATTACAAATGAAACCTAATGTCAAAAGATATATTTTTTCATCAATTTCAATGTTTTGCTCTCTTAACCCAGCCATATGTACACAGCTTGCTCTGTAGAGAGGGTACATGAAAGAGTCTACTGAACAAATAATAAATTGTGTTTTTTATGCAAACTGTGTAGATTGAATCAATCTATTAAAGCAGAAAGGGAGCTTTTTTAAAGTAAGATACAATAGAGTTTGAAAACATTTAGATTTTTAAATTCATGTATTATTTTGATTCAAAACTGATGACATCTGCCTGAAGTAAACAATAAAATGACATTTAAGGTTATCAAAAACATTAATGAAAGTAATGTCAGGAGGTATGGGAAAAATATTAACTCTGAATATGCAAATTTACCTAATTGTTTCAATTAAAAACGCTAATGTTAATCTCAATAGTAATTAATCACTTAGCATGTAGTTCACAAATTTTGCATCAATCGTAAAAATATTGTAAAGCTTAAAACCGATTTTTCCCCAACATTTGGCTTTAGTGAAGGTCAAACAATGTATCTCAATCTCAATGGATGGAAAACGTCTACAAGTGCATATTATCATGTTTAATATACCCATCAATATAAATAAAAATTCAGTATGAAAAAATTGAAATATTAAATTAAAAAGCTAATTGTCTTTCGTTAAATTGATTCATTTTATATTATGTTTAATTCATTCACACATTTCATGTTTTTAAAGCCGCATTTTTTAAAATTCACTATAGATAAGAACTGATTTTAAGATTGTTTAAAATCTTTCACAATTACGGATTATTTTCTCTAGATACATTAGGGCAAGTAATTTACACAAAAAATACTACACCATTTTAAGTAAAAAAAAATGTTTCCAACCTTTCTAAAATATTGCATTTGTAAGTGGATTGCAAATTAAGATAAAAATTTCTTTGATGGCAATTTTCCATTTATAATAAGTGCTAAGTGTTGTTTGAAAAAAATTTATGTCAATAGTATTTGAAGTAATGTTTTTGTAAAGTATGGAATAATACTCGTGTACTCTTTCTTAAAATAACTACCATGCAACTTTTCTACAAAAATTTGTTATGTTTCATAATTCATTTATCCTAAGCAAACTGCACAATTGAAAATTAAATACATTAATATTTAAACTAGCCTTTCTTTGTTATTAAAATACTTATTTTCCTTTCTTTTTCAGATAAGGCCTATTCTAAACACGGCAGATTAATTTAATCAAAATACATTGCCACTTTTACAATGGGGCTTTTTCCTAAACATAATCCAAGGTAAGGAGAAATCTGCAACTAAACAGTTTTTAAATTAATAATCAAGAAAAAAAGCACAAAATTATTACTATTTTAATGCAACACTAAACTATCAATTCAGCTAATACATAACTAAATTAAAAATATCTAACTCATCTAATCTATAAAACTTGCTTAATTTTCTTAACTACAATTATTAGCATCAGATTCATAACTTACTTTTGACTATCTATTTAATATATTTATGAAATTAACTCTGGGTCCAGATTATATATGTATATTTACATTAGTAACAGCTTTCTACCTTCCATTGGATCAGTATTGCTACAAACAAACGTGAATTTTCTTTATGCAATTCGTTGAGGGTAATGTCATATTTATTAATTTTTTGATGCACAACTTAAAATCCAAGTGTCTAATTATCGAGTTTCATTACTAATTATTAGGTAGCAAAAGAATGATAGTTAAATCATACTTAATTTTATAAATAATTTTGCATGGTGGTATTTTTTTAAAGAAACTTTCCTGAAGAAGCCAAATATTTAAATTTTTAATTATTTGATACTGATTTTTATGACTCTAGCCACATAAACCATCTTTACAGTTTGCATTTCATTGTTTAAAAAACCCAAAAGACTAAAATTCATCTGACATATTGCTTACGATAGCAAAAATTCCTGGGTTTAGTTTTAGCTAATATAAGATGCAAACCCACAGTCAACATTACTTTGTTTATACTTCAATGGCTTGTTGCTGGCAACCAGTAAATATTTCGTAAGTCTTAAAAATTTTTATTTTGAAATCGTTGAATTATAATTACGTTTATCATTTTACATTGTTTTTTTAATTTGTAAATTCACATTAGAAAGCTCATGAAATGGAGTAAGATTAGCTATTTTTCAAGTTATATATAGCACTAACCTTCAGCTCCTATTGTAAAAAACTAAAACCTATCTTCATAAAATTTCATTATAGATGATTTACTTACTTCTTCTCTTGTTTAAATATTTTACGTAAATACCTGATCTCAGCGCACAGATTACCTTTTTCACTTCACGATATATATGAAAATATATGGTTTACTTTTAAAACCAAAAGACTAGTCGAAGTCAATGTATTAGTAAGTTAAAAATTTATTTCAGATTAAATTTTTCTCCTGCCATGAGATACTTTAAGTGAAGAAACGAAATAATTATATATTTGACTACAAAGCTTGTTATTGCTTCAATTTTATGATCAAACAAATTTTTTTAAAAATGGTCGAAAAACCAGCCACTGAAGTATTCTTTTCATGAACAAAGAATTTTTAGAGAAATTTAAAAATTAAAGAATTTTATAAACCTATGAAAGTTTTTCATTATTCCGGAAAAGAAATTTAATCAAAGAAATAATTCTAGAAACATGAATGTGATAAAATGGACAGAGATTTTTCTTATAAAACTTATTTTATATTCATAGCAATTGTTATAGTGCAGTTAGTGTGACACTATTAACTGAAATATATACTTTAAATATAAAATATTTCCTAATTTTCTCTCTTTATTCTCAACCTCTTTCTTCCTTATACAAAATTTTAAATTTCTAAATTGTCAAAAAAGTGTTGCTGACTCCAATATAATTCAAATCATTGTTTTAACTCTTTATAAAAAAATATATATACCAACTCAGTTTCCTTAGAGCTCATTTTGCATTAAATATATAATATTTATAAAAATAACTATTCTCAAATTAAAAAAGAAAACATTTGTGACATTTGGTCAATACATAAACATTTTTAACTAATTTATTTTAATCCAATAAATTAAGCAGTTTTTTTGTAACTGCTATATAACCAATATCATTAAATTTCCATGGAAAAAATTTTAATGCATAAAGAAAATATTAAACAGAAGGCAACAGAATTCCGACTGAATTCCAAAAACTTTAAGCTAAAATAAAAAAGCTTAAAACTCTTTAATATTTCTTATATTCGCTACATTAATTTTTAAAATGTATATCACCTAAGGCCTCTTTCACACTAGAGGACTTTTAACGCGTACGATAACAAGTCGTCCAATATTTTATTGTGCGAAGTTATTAAAAAACCACACAATAGACTGCTCTCTTTCACACTGAGAAACTATATTTTATCAGGTCTTGTGTGGTTTAATAACTTCTCCCAATAAAATTCGGACGACTTTTTTTATCGTACGATGAAAGTCATCTAGTGTGAAAGACTGTGTATTATGTTATTTCTAAATTTAGGTCCTTTCAAATCCTGTATTATAGATAAAAATCAATGTATATCACCTAGAAAAACTATTTTTAGTGAAGCGATTATAAAAGGATTTACTGCAAAAAATTTTCCTTTCCATTATCAACCCAAACTGAATTTGTCAAATTTATTCAAACTCCATTAATTAAAATATGTTAACGTAGAGTCAATGTCTTGTATTTTCTTATATTAATATATTATTTAAAATCTTAGAAAATCATAAAATATCTCTTCTGTCCACATTTGATTGCACGATGATTTACAGGCAGAAACGTCAAAGCATTCATTAAAAAGAATTCGAGGCCAAATTTTTATTTGACGTTTCTAGATAATTTAAAATTATCCTTTAATCAAAATTAAGTCATTTTATGTTGATATAACTATGGATCTCCAATTATTGAATTAAATATGGATTTTGTTATTATGAAGAAATCGATTTTATGTTTGAATTAACAAAAATTAATAAATATTTGATTCAATGTTATAAATTATACAATTTTTACATTTTGATTTCTAATTTCAATGAAGCTGCTTATTAAATATTAAGAACAAAGCTTGGATAATTTGAGGCAGATCTCATTAAGTTTAAATTAAATGTGAACCATAAAGCTAAATATAGTAATAAATTGCATATTTTCAAATGCAGTTATATTCAATTTAAGGATAAATTTTCAAATTTAATTAACTGAATTATATATACAAACTTGCATAAAATGTAATTGGCATTTTATCATTTACTTGATACACTCCTTGAATTATCTTTTTAGAGCAAGCTGATAGTAACCAGTTAACGCATTTACATTTGCTTTATTTTTAGTATCACCGATATTCTTACTGGATTTTGCTTAAATTAAAACAGTTAAATTACACACATGTACGATATATCTGATTTCTTTCCTTTATTTCTCATGCAATTTCTATAACTTCAAATATATTGTTTGATAACTTTCCCAATCACTGTTCCATTTTAAAGTCCTAAATACCTATATTTCTTACAATTGTGATCGTATTCATAAAAATAAGAGCAAGAATTTTATTCTAAAATATGCATCAATTTTACATATTTGGAGGAAAATTAATGGTTTATATACATAATTTATATATCTGCTCCTCTCTGATCTATTTGTTCATTTTTTCTTTTATCTATTACTGTGTAGCTTTGCTTCCTTTTTGATTAAATACTGGAAAGATGATCACTATATTCGGTGGTATGTTAAATATTGCTATTTCTTAATTCATAAACTTCTACTTAAGCACTATCCTTAATCTACAATTTCTTTCTCCTTATTATATTTAAATATTTTCACTAAATTTCTAGTCATTTTAACATTTTTATATAATTTGTGAAAGTTAAGAGAAATATGGCTCTGGTCATCCTTAATATTATTTCTGAAATGCATTTCCAAATCAAGAGCATAGTATCAGGTCCTCAAAAACTGTTCATAGTAAAAAAGTAATTCATTAAGAAATCCTGCATACATCCTTCACCCACAGCTGTTAAAATAACACTTCCAATATGTTTCTCTCAAGCAAAAATCCTTTCACATGCCCTTTTAAACCTTCCTTTCAGCACACACTCATAGATAACATTCGTTCTACCATGCGAGATCATTTCATTCTTACACATTTATTTGCAATCAAACAAAATTTCCCATAACATTCAACTGCTTTCACACTACTCTAATACACATTTAAAAACAAAACAAAGTAAATTAAATTTTCTCTTGTGTGGCTTTTAACTCAAATAAGAAAAATAAAAATTGCAGACATTACTTAATCTTCCAGTTTGATTGGTTGGCTTTTGTGGCGCAAGGTCCAAAAGTTGACAAGCTGCGCAACTACTAAGACTTCAAGTAATGTTTCTTTTTTCGAAACCCAAACTTTTTTAAGTTAAAATACAAGATTATGTCTAATATAATTAAAATATATATAAAAACGGTAGATTACTTATTTAAAATATACATTGTATAAAATATAAAAAGCCTGTTGCATTTAAAAAGCAAACATGATTCTTTGGGGTGGCAAATCAGACAAAGTATCACAATTAAGAACGAATAATCAATGGTTAAAATCTATACACACAAGAAATTAAAACTTTAAAAACAGTAACACGCCAGTGTTTTAGTTCATTTAAAAACAAGTGCCAATGTGTGAAACGTGTATCTGATAAAATTATTTATTCTTACATCCGTACTTCGTAGTGGTGAGAAGGAGGGAAATATTGCAGGTAATTTTTTGATGTCCTGTTCATATTTCATACTAAATTATTTCTTATTTTTGAACTATTCTTAAACTGTATAGTCATGTTGTTTTAATTAAATATGATTAGACACGAAGCAGTTTTTTGCAAGTCCCATTAGGCAATAAGTTGGGCATTCCTTTTTTAAGCCAATCTAGAAAAATGTAGGAAATCTGCAAGTCTAATGCTCCATTTTCTCATTCGAGTTGCCAAGCAGTACCCAAGAAATTCTGTATTGAGGCATTCATGGTTGGTAACTTTTTTTTAATCAAAAGTCACTCTACATAAAAAGACTAACCAAACCGCAGGCATGGATGCATATGGAAGAAATTTGGTCCATGTAATCCTTATGGATAAGAAATTAGTTATTGCAACATACAGATAAACCCTGTCTGCATTTATAACAAAATATACATTGAATTTTAAGATTAGTACATTAAAAATAGTAAAATTAGTAAATAAATTTCAAATGAAACTTAATGCACTGAAAGCTAAACCTGATATTTTTTTATCAAAGATTTCTGCACATTTTGTTACTTTGCCTATTTTTATTACAAAAGTAGAATAAATATTTAAAAACGAAAGAATTAAGAGAATATTAATGTACATTTATTACATCCATCCACAAATTCCACATAATAAAGGCAATAAATGTGAACATTTACAAAATTAAAAATGCCATTCTGGAAAAATTTAATATGACTAACTTTTAAAAGGATGAAATAATTCTATTTTTAATAATGAGAAAATACTTGTAACTTCATCGATCATTTATAGAACATGAAATGATTGCTAGAATAGATTTATCTTATAATTTTAATAACAGATTTTTATCTCTCAAATTATGTATAAACATTTTGCTATCTATTTGTTGAGATATGAGTACTAAATTTTTACTTGTCCTAATTTAGGTCATCAACATTAAGGAATAATTGTGTACTATTTTCACAGGAGTAAATTTATAACAAGAGTTTGAAGAGCGCAAAATTAACATAAAAGCTGATGTAGATAAAACTGACACTTTTAAATAACTGAATATTCCCGTTGGTAGTACAAAAGAAGTAAGTATACAGGCCATGGTTATTTCTTTTCCAGTATTTAGTTGTTTATTTTACTCCATTTAATTACTGAACTTTCCCATAATTTTCTATCTCTTAAGTGATGAAGAAAAATACTATTTTATTAATCACTACACAGGGGTTCAGCTGCTTTTAATTTTACTTATTTTTGTGAAATATTAATGAAAATTTTATGGAATATTAATGAGAATTTTCGTGTTTGTCCGATTCCTTCTCACAATAATTGTTTTTAGAAGTACATTTTGATGGATCTTAAAATTTAAAATCTGGCCAAAAATTTTGTAAGTTATAAAATTTTTAAAATTTGGCATTAAAGAGTTTCACAATTTTTTGCACACAAGTTTTAAACATAAAAATCTTCACCCTATTTTTCAGAATGTTTTAATTTTTTGAACACTAATGTACATTTTTAAAGTTTTATTCCCTACCCATTATCATTAGAGTTTTATAAAATTATATTTGGTTCAATACTATAATTGTTCTGAGTTACTTTAAATGTATTTTATTTCTAAATGCAACAATATGCATTAAATCTGCAGACGCAAGCAGTTACTTAGCAATAATTGTATTCAATATACACTTGCATAAAAATTTTTTATGTTTAATCAATTTTATGGCATTTCCATGAGTGTTTACTTTAAATTAGAATTTAATTTAGGTTTACTTTAAATTAATTGGCATTAGTATTTTTTCAGACGAAGTTCATCTGTTTAGACTTTTATGAAAACATTTAAAGTCAAGGTATTATGAATTATGCACTAAATATCTTTCACTGAATAAGTTTAGTAATAAATGGTGTGAATAATTTAATTTGAAAATTTAACGCTTTTATTAGAAGGAAAATATCCCAATTTATATAGTAAAGAAGAATTTGCTTACTTTTCAGTATTTGCAAAACACAATTTATCCTTCCCTATCTTACAAAAGTGACGACTTAAATTTGACATTAATTTGTAAATTTTAATAGATTTTTCTAATTATTAATTAAAATACTGATTAAAAATTAAATTTTTTTACTGAGTTTTGCAAAAAAGGTGGCCACACATTCAACATCATGTTTAGTGAGACAAAACTTCTTTTGATTATTATATACATAAGACATTTTTTCTGAAAACTAATGACAAGAATTTTTTAAATTTCATAGTAACTTTGAGCTTTAGACCCTTTAATTTCACAATATTCGGTTCTAAAAAATGGATAATGGCTTAAGAAGTGAGACATTTAAAAAGCACCGCATAATATACAAATATTTCAATCTTTTTAATGCACATTTCGTTAATCAAAAGAAAACTCACTTCAAATATATCACAGCTATCCGTTGAATGCAGAGAAGATTTTTTTGTTTTGTTCAAAACAATTTCTGAAAGATAATAATCATGAATAAAAATCCAGTTTGTAATATATTTTCTTTAAAGTAAACAAGTTTTAAAATTTTTATTTGTAATAATGTGCGTAAAAATGTCTTCCTGAAATATTTTCCTAAAACCATTATTCATTCATGGTATTTATGAATTCTATAAATCTAAGATTTAAAATTTCGTATTAAAATCATATTTTAAAGTAAAATATATATTTTTTAAAGTAAAATAAATATAAAAATAAAATTTATTTTACTTTAAAAAAATAATATTTTTTAAAGTAAAATAAATTTTAAAGTAAAATAAATACTTTAAATTTATTTTTAAAGTAGAATAAATTTAAAGTAAAATAAATATAGGACAAAATACAATGTCCTAAGTAACGACATTACTACAAGAAAAGTAACTGCTCTATAACAATAAAATGAAGATTAAAAATCTAGAAATGAATTTTATGAAAACTGTACAAATGAAAGTGCATATCATTTTTTAAATTATATTTTCTGTATGCTTAAGTGTAAAAATTAAAGAAAATTTCACTATAAAATCAACAGTTATTTACATAAAAAGTTAAAAAAAAATAGCTGACGAATCAGATAAAAAAGGTATGAACCATTTTAACAGTTTCTTCAAGATTTCGAGTAGGGAAGAGTTTCTTTAACTGGACAAATATTTATGAGAAAATAAGTTCTATAATAATTAACACATACTAAATATTTGATTTTTTTAAATACATTTTTAATAATCTTCAATTGAATTTCTAACTTTAAGTCATGATCTTCAATATAAATAGAATGGTTGGGTTTGTTTGTCGCTCAACGGTCATTTTTTGCACACGAGGGCTAATTAGACCGGGACCTACGACTTTAAGTGGATTCCGAACCACTACAATCATCCATGCCCAAGGTGTTATTCGAACCCACGAACTGAAGGCAAGAGCGCTCGGCTGCCAGCTCGGCTCAATATAAATAAAACCATGCTACATTTGAAATGAAAAGTACAATGGTAATGTAATCACAAACTACCCTATAATACTCCGAATTTTATAATTCATTTTATCTAAACAGAGATATGCGATTGTCGTGTTAATGAAAAAAAATGGAAAATGTGGCACAAAATACTAAAGAATAATTTCAGATTAGATATTTCACGAATTCTTATATGCATAATCTCGCGTACATCATATGAAGACATAAATAGGAGATAAAATTAAATTTTAGGAAACGGAAGTATTTTCTTGTCATAATGAAATAGCAGAAATCACAAATTGTAGAAGTACATTTGTTAATAAATTGTTTGTCAAATTACTTGAACTGATATTTTTACAATAGTTCATTTTTGCTAGTTATAGCTGTTTGCAAAATTGGATTTGCAAAGCTGGTGTTACAAATAATTCAGAAAAAATTAAACTAATAGAGATACACTTGTAACCATGAAAATCACCAGAAACTTCCTCGTGGCTACCAAGGTATAAATTTTTTTTATATTTTAGTTTAAATAATACTAGAATATTTGCATAAACTATTAACAAAATTTCATAGGTTAAAAATTTGTCAAACGTAAGCTCGGGATTAATTTAAATCGATCACTTTCACTGGCTAACTTTAAATAACTACTCTTTCCAAAATTTTAAGTAATAAATAATTAACTCGCTGCATAATTAATTTAAAATACAATGCATATTGATATGTATTGCCACTACTGTTATTTACGTAACAATGTCTGGGAAGCTTATAAAAGAAAAATGCTGCAAAGTTGTGCATTTCTCCTTTATAAGCTTCCATATTATAAGCTGCGCAATATTTTCCTAAAAGATTTCTCGCTTCTAGAGGGTAGCATGTAGCTCTTTGACAATTTTTTAAAAAATATATATATATTCATAACTCCTGAGAGTGGAGAAAATTAATTACTACAGACTGAAAGCTTAATCTTACATCTAAAATAACCTTTATGTAGATAAATAGTTCAGTTCAATAAGTGCTAACAATCAAGTTCCTTATAATCTGGGTTATGGAATAACATTTATATATTTCAAAAAATGCCATTGATGAATGTTTTTATCACCTAA
This sequence comes from Latrodectus hesperus, assembly GCA_037975125.1. Taxonomy (NCBI): domain Eukaryota; kingdom Metazoa; phylum Arthropoda; class Arachnida; order Araneae; family Theridiidae; genus Latrodectus; species Latrodectus hesperus. Next base: position 19,783 of record JAJQOW010000359.1, on the reverse strand, counting down.
AACATACAAAGAAATCTTGCTATTGACTCTAATAACTACATTTTAATAAATGTTATAAACCTTAATAAAATTAAAAAAACTGCTTTTTGAGTTGAAAATTTGTTTAATAGGTAAAACTTTGCTATCTTTTGATCAAAGTGCTATTTTTAAAAGTTTAGGATTATACAATTCTTATACATGGAGAGAATAAGTGCTTAATCAGCAACAGATTTATGTATAATTATCATTTTGAACCGCGCATGTATCAGCATTTTATTCTGGTAATTTAATAGGCCACTTTTATATCATATAATACACTTGCAATTGCTGCATTATGGCAGGCAGCATAATCTATTCAATTTTATATAACATCTCTCATTATTACTAGTAGCATATGCTATTTTCTTTGTTTGCATTATCCAAAAACTTTTGAGCTACATACTGATTATCAAGCAAAGTTATCGTTGCTTCAACTATTGTTTTATAAGCGCAGCTACTAAGCCTTCAACCTTTTTTCTTCCCCAATTGTATCACCTTTTTTTTATTTTGCCACATATGATGCATATTCTGCATGAGATTTCTTAACGCAATGCATCATTTCTTTAGTCAAGGGTATGAGGGAATACACTTGTCATAGTGTCATTCGAATGTATGGCAAGTACATAAACGTTGAGCTGTAATATCCAGTAAAGAAGCCTTCTCATTTTTCATAGCAGAATTTTATTGTTTGTCGAAAAATTTGACAGGTTGTCAAACATTCTAATATTTGAAGATATTTTGACCATTATCATAATCATTTAAGAGCAAAGTCACATCTTCACATGTAAAGAATCCACTCATCATATATCTTCTCAATGTGTAAAGGAGTTTTATTTATTTGAGGAATGTGTTGAATTAGTCAACTAAGTAGAATCTTAAACTCTTTTTTTTTCCTATTATAAGGAGACAAACATTGGAGACCCTTTAGGAAATTCATTATTTAAAGAAGCTTTTGAAGTAAATGCTTAGAAATCGTTATGAAGTAATTACTGACACTATGTAAAAATGTTTTATCAATAAAATATTCCAGCATTGCTGTTGCACCATGACTGAGTTTAGTCTTGTTAAGAATTTATTCAGCTTTTACCTGAATGAATATATTGTAGCAACTTTACTCCATTTTTCACTGAGTTCTTCTAGATTTAAAAATTACCGTGTAATACTGTGAACAAGTTCATTTAATTTGCTATACATCACATACACTAAAGGCTCGACTTTTGCATTTAAAGTATGGTTCAAAATTTTTCCAAAATAGAAGGAAGATATCCAGAATTTATCTTTATCTCTTGTCTTTATCATTCTTTCAATTTGTTGCAATAAGCGCTTCAATTTAAGAAATTTTAACAAATGAACCCGCATGATTTTTGTGTAGTTAGGTTAGTTAATAATTAGCTTTCATTATCGGAAGTAGTGAGCTCGAATTCCAACTTAACTGAAAATCCGCGGCTCTACAGGTTATGGTCCTATAAGTAAAATACAGTGGAGGTATTTATAAACTTCGTCTCTTCGCTAAATTATGAAAACTCCCACAGAACAGCTTACATCAATCTGGTAGAGCACAACCCTGGTTAAGTACGCGGTAGTATGACAGTTCACACACGCGATTCAAAGAATCATCTAACACATGGATAAAAAAACTTTTGTTCGCAGTCAAAATATCTAAGTTAAGCAGGGCAAGATAAAGTTTTCTAAAATTTTGAAAACAATGTGTGTACAAGCATTATAATTTAAGTATATTAATAAGACAAAATTGCGATTTCATTTTTAATAGTTCCTTATATTAAAGTTTGAAACAAGATGAACTGATTGAGGAACAAGGACTAATTTTGAAATGACTCTAAAATTCTTGGTTGAAAAACTTGTTCACTTACTTAAGATAAAGCAAACATAGCACTGATTTTTTGAGAATGAGATATTAAATTGCGGAAACTTTACGCTCAATAATTATTTATAAAATACTAGAATATATATAGAAGTTCTAGAATAGATAATTGCTTGCCATGATACTTAGATTTCCACAAACACACCCAGCTCAATTATATCAAACTGCAAATCTGACCTCAATGCTTTACAATTTACATTGGAAGACATGTTGAAAATAACCAATTCTGTTTGAATGGCACTGAGATTGAGATTACGTTCGAAATAAAAATATAATTTTTTTAAGCCATTTTTAAGAGTTTAGATATGAGCCCAGATATCACTGATAAATTGATTTTTCTCTTGCATCTTAATATTCATATGTGATACAGGTCAATTAAAAACTTAAATTGCGAGCTCTCTCTCTCTATATATATATTCAGTAATTTTAACACTTTGCAGTCCTGAAAATGTTGTTTCTAGACGGAAAAACACTCTTTCAGCAGTCAAACTCACTTGAAAACTTATTTTGCACTAAGCCACTTTTTGGTAATACAAAACATCAGAATTTTCAGATTACATGGAATGAAGAAAACCTCGAAAGTGCCAGTTAACTCACAAATTTAACTGATATTTTACAATCTTCAGACTGCATCAAGCACAGATTTCTTATTAAATGCAGATTTACAGAGAGCATTTTGATGAACAAAACAATGTATAAATAAGTTTCTGGAATAGTTTTGATTAACGTTGCCAAAATATCTAGATTTTTTCCTATCATATTTGGTGGAGTTTGTATATCTCACCAGATACAAAATTTCATTTTTCCATAATGAATAATGCAGAATATAATAGAAATTTTTACGTAAGCCCTAGTCATATTAAAAAACTTCTATTATTAGTTCTTTTACAAAATAAAATTTAATATTTTTAGATTTAAATATGCCAGAAACTATTGTGATGAGCTATTAAAAAGACTATATTAAATTTTTTTATTCTATCATGGGGCATTTTTACCTGAATTATCAAAAATGTTCGCACTTAACTTATTAAGCATTAGCGTATTAAAAACAGACAATCACGACAAAAATGTGTAGTGCTATACACAAGAAATTTTTAAACAAATGTTTTAATATTGTATCAGAAGATAACTAAGCAATTCTAAAATAAAACTTTTTAAAGAAATTCTTACTTACTTGACACCTTGCAGAAGTATCCACCCAATGTATTTTCAAACAGCACCACCAACTTTTATTTTTGCAGCAACACCAACTTTTGTTTTTGCAGCACCGCCACTTTTGTTTTTGCAGCACCACTTTTGTTTATGCAGCACCGCTTTTGTTTATGCAGCACTGCTTTTGCTTTTGCAGCACCCCTTTTGTTCATGCAGCACCGCTTTTGTTTATGCAGCACCATTTTGTTCACACGCTGTAGAACCACTTTACAATCACGCACAGAACTGAAAGACCAACACGCACAGAGCTGCACAGAACCTGTCATATAAAATATCTATATTTGAACCATCTCGAAATTATAATGAAATTCATAAAACTATAATTATAAAAAATTCTAAAAAATAGTTTGAAAACTCTTAAGTTTAAAACCTTTATAGTCTTAATTATTAACGTTTATTTATTTTGTAATAAATAAATTGTAAAAATTGGAATGTGTACTTCGAAATCTAAATTCCTGCTTTGAAATAAACATGTTAAAGTTCATAGAATATTTTAAAATATATCAACCTGTGATGTTAATTTAGTCGTAAATAGTGGTTTCATTTAGTAGAAAATCACATTCTGGAACTCAATCTCGAAAGTAGTAATCACATCAGTGGTATTCATTTTATTATAATTAATATATTTTAGTAGAAAAATTAGTTTTTGTATAGTGCATTCAATTAACTGAAGTGATTCCTAATATGTTTCAGCAAAGAAGAAAATCTCCCACAAAAACGAATTTTAGTATTCACATAAAATTCAGCAATTAGATTTATCTTATTAAACTTAATCTTGATATGGTTTTTCGTAAGTTTCCCCTGGCCAGAATTTTCCCACGGACAAGCTCAAGTGACACAAGTGACTTCAGATTCCCAGTTACATTGATTACAGAATTCAACAATATCTTGAGAAATTTCTAATCTAGGAACAAGTAAATATTTTCATTTAGTAGTTAATCACATTTAAGAATAATGGTTTTATTCATTTTATTACAACTAATAAATTTTAGGAGAAAAGTAAGTTTTTGTATGCTGTGCCTAATTGACTGAAGTGATTTCTTATTATTTTCGGCAAAAAAGTACTCAATCTCCCACAAAAACTTATTTTTTATTCACATAAAATTCTGTAATTATAGACTAATCTTATATACTTTATTCTTGTTGTTGTAAAATTTAAAGTTTCCCATGGGCAAACGTTTCACACAAACATGCCCAAAAGATGCAGGTGACTTCAGATTTCCGTACGATGATTTCAAAATTCCCCAATATTTCGAGAAATTTCTAATCTAGGCACAAGCGAATGGTTTCATTAAGCAGTAAATCACATTCTTAAAATAATGGTTGTCTTCATTTTATTATAACTAATAAATTTTAGGAGAAAGGTAAGTTTTTGTAAAATGTGCCTAATTGACTGAAGTGGTTTCTTATAATTTTCGGCAAAAAATGTACTCAATCTCCTTCAAAAACTTTTTTTGGTATTCACATAAAATTCTGTAATTAAATTTATCTTATAATACTAAATCCTGTTGTGGAAAATTTTTAATTTTCCCATTTGCCAAATATTCACACGAACAAGCCCAAGTGACACAAGTAACTTCAGATTTCCATGTATATTGATTTCAAAATTTCCCAATATCTTCAGAAATTCACAATCTATGCACAAGCAAATGGTTTCATTCCCCATTTGCTTGTGCAATGGTAAAGCAAATGCTAAATCACCTTCTAAGACAAATGATGGTATTTATTTTATTCTAAATAATATATTTTAAGAGAAACATGAGTTTTGGTATAGTGCGCCCATGGGCAGTGATTTCTAATAAGTTTCAGCAAAAAAGGAATTCAATCTCCCACAAAAACTGATCTAAGTATTCACAAAAAATCAGTAATTAAAGTTATCTTAAAAAGTATAATCTAGTTGTTGTAAAATTTTACGTTTCCCATGGGCAGAATATTCATAGACAACCCCATGTGACACAAATGTCTTCGGATTCCTTCTAATCTAAGATATTGGGGAATTTGAAATCAATGTACATCATTGATTTCAAATTCCCCAATATCTTGAGATATTCCCAATCGGTTCACAAGCGAATGGTTTCATTTAGTAGTAAATCTTATTCTGGAACTCAATCTCGAAGGTAGTAATCACATCAGTGGTATTCATTTTAGTATAAATAATATATTTTGGTAGAAAAATGAGTTTTTGTTTAGTGCGCCCAATTTACTGAAGTGATTTCTAAGATGCTTCAGCAAAAAAGGAACTTAATCTTCCACAAAAGCTTATTTAAGTATTCACATAAGATACTGTAGTAAGACTTATCTTATAAAATTTGATCTTAATGTGGTAAAAGTTTTAGCTTCCGATGAGTAGGATATTGATCTATCCATGCGAACATTATTCCTTCCATTTATTCATCTATCCATCCCTCCATACATACATCAATTCATTCTTTTAATCCATTGAATATATTTATCCATCAAATTTGCAAATTTTTTGTTGAAAATGTTAAAATTTCTTACATATCCACCCAACTTTCCAAGCCATTATTGCATCCATCCGTTTATTCAACAACTAATTCAATCCATCCAATAAATCCAACCATTCATAAATCCATCTAACCATTGATTCATCCATCCATCAATCCAATACATATATCCATCCATCAATTCACCCATTTATCAATCTATCCCTTAAGCCAATCCTTCCATCCATCTATCTATCAATACATCCCTCTATCCATACATCCATAAATCAATTTATCCATCAATCCTTTCATTTATCTATACAATTTGCAAATTTGTTGTTGAAAATATTTAACATTCTTACATATCCATCAATGCTTCTAATTCCTGAATGCACTCATCCATCCATTCACAAAATTGAACCATCCATCTATTCAATCCATCCGTCAGTTCATCCATTTATCAATCAAACATTCCTTCCTTTCATCCATCCATCCCCCTTTCCATCCATCCATTTATCTAATAATCCATTCATCAATCCCTTTATCCTTCCATCAATCCTTCCAATCCATCCATTTAATCTATTCATCCAATCCATGCATCAAATCCAATCAGTCCATTCATTCATCCTTCTATAAATCTAACCTTTCATTCCTCTATTCATTTCTCCATGCATCCATCAATCCATCTATTTATCCATCCATCCATCCATCCATACATGCATCCATCAATCTATCCATCAATCCATCCGTGCATTTATCCATCCAAAGATCCCTCCATCCATTCCATACATACATTTATCCATCCAATTTGCATTTTTGTTGCTTAAAATATTAAACAATTTTACGTATCCAATTATCCATTTATATATCCATCAATCCTTCCAATTCCTTAATGATTCCACCCATTCATCCACTAATTCAATCCATTCACTAAATCCAACCATACATCCATCCGTGAATTCATCCATCTATCCTTCCATCCTTTCATCCATTAATAATCCATCATCCATCATTCCTTCTATTCCCACCATTTTATCCATCCATCCAAACCATGCATCCCTCCATCCATTCAATTCATCATTCATTACATCCATCCATTCATCCATGAATCAATCCAATCCAGCCATACATTCTTCCTTCTATCGATCTACCTATTCATTCCTATATTCATTTCTCCATGCATCCACAATATCCAGTCATCAAACCATACATAAATCAATCTATCCATCAATCCATCCATTCCATACACCCATTTATCCATCCAATACGCAAATTTGTTGCTGAAAATATTAAATATTCTTATATATCCATTCATCCATTTATAAATTTATCCATCCATCCATTCCATTCAAAATGTATCCATCAATCCATTCATCCATCCATCCAATCCATAAATCCTTCCATCCAACCACTCATCTATTCATCCATCTATCCAAATATCAATCCATCCATTCATCCACATATCAAGCCTTCAGTAAATCATTCCAATTCATCCATCTATACATCCATCCATCCATCCATTCATCCTTCTATCGATCTAACCCTTCGTCCATACATAAGTATTATTAAATACTATAATTTAGATTTGTATTCGCCTAATTACCAAAATCGAATGTTTGTAATAAGGGAATAAATTTTTTAAATTAAACTTGTGAACTAAATATATCGGTTGACCATAATTAAACTGCAAATTTAAAAACGCTGTAAAAAAAGAACCACTGGTCAGAAAGACCTGAAATTTCACTAGAATGTACTTCAAACCGGGGGATTTTGATTGGCGTGGGAAAAATATTAGGAAAAAAGTGGCCTATAGATGACGCTGCACAGGTGGTTATATGCAAATTAGCGTCTTGTATAAAATGCTGAGTAGCTTGAATTCTCGTTAATTGTCGATGGTGATGCAACTCTATTTCGGTCATAGCCGTATTATCAGCCGACATTTTCCAACTGCCTGGCCGCCACGATCATCGGACATCACTCCCTGTGACTTTTGGCTCTGGAGATTTCTGAAAAATGTTGTGTACAGTGCCCCACTAGACACCTTAGCGGATTTGAAATGCCACATTACTCAGCACGTTAACAACATCAGCACTGATACACTCCAAGCTGCTGTGGAAAATACCGTTTTACGTTTACACCTCCTAACAGTAAATGGTGGACACCATATTGAAAATTTCTTAAAGAAGACTAAGGACAATTAAAAACAGAATTATTGTTGGCTTTTTCTACGGTTTTGGCCGCAGAGCAATTAAAAACCGATATTTTCCTATTCGATGTGGCACCACCTTGTTGCTCTGAATAGGCTTTACACCAAGAGTGCCACAACATCTGCCTGACTTACAATAGCACAACTTGTTTAACGTTCAGCTTACAGTCATAACTGATTATCGTTCATGTCAGAATTCATGTAATTAACCTACAGCCGCCTGTGCAGCGTCATCTTTTGGCCACTTTTTTCCTAATTTTTTTCACACGCCAAACAAAATCCCCCTCCTGCTTGAAGTACATTCTGGTGAAATTTCAGGTCTTTCTGACCAGTGGTTCTTTTTTACAGTGTTTTTAAGTTTGCTGTTTAATTATGATCACCCTGTATTTATAGTGAATATTTGTATGCTAAAGTTACAAATCACAGATTTTTTGCAATGGCATAAATGTTTTCAACATATCTTGTTAATGCAATAAAACCTTATTTTGTAACATTTGCAGAGCTTATAATTTAATCTCCAAGTTTTTTGCTCAGATCACATAAAACTTGACATATAAGTATATATTTATTTAGCTGATTTTTTATTATTTCACTTATACAGTTTGTTTTGAAAATTTATAAGATTGTATGAATAGTTACAAATATGTAAAAGAAATTAAAGGTCTGTAACAACTAGAAATCAATTCATAAAAAAACTATTATCAATAATGATGGATATTTGTCTTCAGCTCTTATTACTAATAGCCGTGCAACTTGTTAGTTTATTTTTGTGCATAAAGAACTTATTTTACAAGAGATTTCCCCACGCTTTCTTGGGAAATTTTGATCTGCAAACTCCAACACCATGAGAACAAAATCATTAGAATGTACTCCAGCATATTTCAGAAGCAAAAATTTAACAGTGAATACTTTAAAGAGCTCATAATAAAGTTAATGGAAAATTTTTTACAATAGTTTAAGCCAAATTCCAAATCCTCTTATAAGTAACCAACCACAATACAACTACAACAAACCTGAAAACAGGCAACGTCCGAAAGCTATTCTTAGAAATATATTATTTTTTAATTTTCATTTTATTTTTATATCTTTCTCATTGTGTAAATTTAAATTCAATGTTCATTGAGCAGCTTCCCAGAAAACTTCTCTTTCAGCCAAGTGATTCGTCAGGGATCATTAACTCCCCATCCCTGAAAGGGGAAGATTAATTCAATTGTCAAATTAATGAGCCAGAATTGAGGCATTATCTCACTCTTCCTTGCAAACCTTTTTAAATTAATTCCCATTCAAGTATCAATTAAAATTAAAAAATTTTAATGGAGGAGGTGCGAGGACGAACAAAGAGGTGCAGGCCAACACCTTTTAGGGGTGTTGGCCTGCACCTCCACGGAACCCTAGATTTCGTCACAGGATCTTTCCGAAGGTTGTCGTATGCCCGCTCCTTTGGATACTCCTGTGTCCCACAAACCACTACGGATTATTGTGATAGTATGTGTCACGGAAACAGTGTTTGTGCTCCCAATATTGTGCGTTCCAGCAATAGTGCTAGAGTCTCTAATGTTATGTGTGATTCACCTATTGTTCCCGTTAAGGAATTGGCCGGGCTCAAAGACCCTTTTCAATGCCATCAAGTTTGTGAAAATGTAAGCTCGGTTAAATCCAGCGCTTCAACAATGAATGAATTAAATTCGTGTGATAGTGCTATCAAAGGGCTAGTGCCAAACCTAAAAACTTACATGGCACTAGACCCATGTGTTCCGATAACCAAGCTCCGAAGATGTAACATGCTATGTGAAATATCCAAACACAGTGAGCTTCTGGAAATTTTTGCCTCCGCCCAAAAACGTTTAATGGAAGGAATGGAAAAATCCAACCCGGAATACACAAAATATCCATTGGATTTTCCAAAATCCCCTCTATCAGAAGGCATTAATCGCATCACAAAAAATTAGAGGTAAGTGCTCCCAATTGCCTAATATCAAATTGTATTCTGCATGACTTGTGTAAAATCTGTTTTATTTCATAATGATGTATGTAGATTTAGAACATAATTCAGTTAATGCTAATATTAAATCTGTTAAAAAATTAAAAATATTAAAATTGTTAGAAAAATTTCCAAAAATACTAAAAATAAAACGAAATGGTCAATCCTTTCTAATAATATTAATAATGCTGCTACTGCAAACAAAAGTAAACAAACTAGAATTTCTAGTAATAACTCTACTGATATAGATGATAATTTAATAGAAAATCTAAGCAATAGTCAAGGTAATAATCCTAAATTGGATGTAGATCCAATTCTTATGTAATTTCTAATAATATTGTGAGTAATCCTGGTAATGCAAATGCAACTAATAACCCAGTAATATGCAATGTACCTTACTATAATGGTAATAGTTAAACTGCTTTTCACCAATCTGGTAATAATTAAATATTGATCAATAAATTTGAGGGAGACAATACTTTTCCATGAAGCAGGATACCTCCTGTCAGTAAAGTAAGCAATTATAAAATGATCTATCCAGGCGCAGTTGTTGTTTCCATTTTCCCAGTTCATGGGAAATTGAAGGATATCTATTTTGGTGCTCTCCCACAATAAATGGTAATACAATATAAACTCATAATGAGATTATAATGCAAAAAATAAAAGCATTTTCTTTAATAATTTTTGAAGATTTAGGTTATGTTTTTAAATTTGAAACAATAAAAATCGAATAGAAAACAATCAGAACTATAGAATTGGATTCAGAAATGTGAAAAAAGAATAATAAGACTTGTGTAATAATTTATAAATAATTTTCATTATTATTTATTTTACATATTAATATTATTATTTTCAAAAATCTACATTTTTAGCAATGAATGATGTTAATAAATATTATTTAGTAATTAAATGTATTTGTAAGTAACAGTGAATTATGATATATTAACTAGTTATGCATATATTTCATGTGGCCGTTAATGAAGAAATTGATGAATAACTTCATCAGTGTTGATCACATCACTTTCTTCATATTCCACGCTTAAAAATGCTAAGTCTCTTATATAATTTTGTCCCATTTCAGAATTAAATTTAATTTGTTGAACAAACGTTCACAACTAACAATTGACATTGATAAAGTAAAGATTACTTTTACACTCATAATTTTAATAACGTCTTCACCGTACTAGATTTTGCAAGTTAAAAGCTTCAATTGAGTTTAAGATTTAATTTCTTTGAAGCATTGAATTATCTAATTATATATTTTTTATAATAAAATCATAAATATTCTCAGCCAAAAAATATAAATTTGCAAGATTTTTATTTTTCCAAAACTGATATACCCAGTACTTAAGTTTTCTGTTGACTCAATTTCTTATTGGGAATTGGACTTTTAATTGTTTTCCCCGATCTAATTAGACCTCATGTACAAAAAAAGACCGTTAAATGACAAATAAACCACGCCAGAAATACAGGTATTCATACTAGAAAAGAAATTTTAACATTCTTAGCTCATGATTTTATTCTTTGAGAAGTTTTCTCAGTCGTTAACTTTACTAATGAGGAATCGCTATTTATTTTTTGTAGGCCATTCTTACGGTTTTGATACGTTTTTTTTATTTTTTTCAAAAGAGCTTAATTTTATTTCAAATTATTTTCATATTATTCTACACAATGGTATTTTCTCTTTTTTACTCAATAATTTATATATTCAAAGTTCTTTTTAATTCTTTACAGTGAAGAGTAATAATTATGCCCGATTTAATTGTATTCCTCTAGAATGATTTTTCTGAAGTTAAGAAATATTTTTGTTGCACATTGTAATAATTAAAAATAGGTGTTAAAAAAAGTAAATGTAATGAATACGTGCTAGACAGAAAATAAAATTCAAAAATTTTTTTGTTCCAAAAGTCAATACTTCCGAAAGTCAAAATTTCCGAACTAAGTTCATCGTTTTTAACTAAACCATGTTACTTAGGGGATACGAGACGTTGAAATTGGTAAAAACATTGATAAATCAGTTATTTGTGTGTGAATTCACATATTTAAATTTTACCTAATATGCTTCGGATGATTATTTACTAGCTTAAAAGTGTAGAACAAAAAGATTAATTTATGAAATTACTTGCTAAAATTTAAAAAAAAACATCATTAAAAAATTTAATTTTATTTCATTTTTTGTATCAAATTTTTAATAATTTTGTCAATATACAATCATTTTCTTCAAATTATAATTTTTTTATTCAGATGTTTTATTCTCAATTTTTTAGTGAAAACGCATACTTTTAAGTGTTGGTTTTAAAACATATCGAATCATTTCATTTTCACAATATATTCTTTGCGAAAATCTGAAACATTTTTGGAAAAACCGCAGCAAAACGTAGAATATATATATATATACATATACATATTATATCAAAAACTAAGACATGGAAAAAATAATGCACACTTCGTTAGATGTATATTATTATTAGTGTGTTAAGTTACAATTTTCTCAACAGATTTTAGCAAAATTTGAGACTATTTATAGTAAACGTTTTTACTATATATATATATATATATATATTATAGAGAAACTATACGTATAGAAAAGTTTTTACTAATTAAACATAAAAATTTAATTATTTTTTAAAAAATATCATGGTAAAAATTATAGAAATTCCCCTTTTCGTTTGTTGGCAGTCACTGGTCATAATCGAAGATTTCAGATAAAGCTTGGTTAATGAAACATATTTTTCAACAGGAATTTTCTCATGAATATAACATGACACTAGACTAAGTGGCTAAAATAAACTTGAGATTAAAAAAAATTGAAGATCTTTTATTTTGAAGCGATGTACAATTTCTGAGAAGTCATAAATATCTTAAGACTCAATAAAAATGTTTCGATTAAATTTCTTGATACTAAAAGTGAATCTATGACTTCTATGATACTATCAACACAATTAAATGATTTTTGTGAAATATAATTAACATGAAAATTGATATTTTTAAGAATTTGATTTATTTTCAAATTTTCTTTCAAAATTTTTGTCGGGTTCATCTGGAAAGGAAGGGATCAAAGTATGCAATCATCAAGTGAAAAAATCTGAAGTAAAAATATTCTTATTATTTATGCACGAGTAATTTTTCTTTTAAAATGAAAATTCTCAAAATTTTGACTTACAATCATTCAGATTTAGATTTGATGAAGCCTTATTAACTAACTATTGAAAGTAATTATTCGTATTTTATTCATTTTTAGGATGTTATTGAACATATCCTAAAAGAAAAGGTAGTTTAAGAATTTAATAATCTAGGTGTTTCTTAAAAGGGTAAATTTTGAGATATAGTTTATTTACCTCATAAAATTAGGGATTCTGTAATTCCATTCTCACATTTTTATGCAGTGTAAACGAAATTGCAGTGAGTAAAATAAGGCATAATTTACATATTCATTAATTTATTCGAAAAGAAATTTTCTCAGTTTGTATGCGTTTCTTATTGACTATTAACGAAACAAAATTTTAAGGACATCCAACAAAATATTTTTATTTGTAATTGAATTTTATTCTGAGAAGTTTTCATTAATGATGTTTCAATTTTATGAAATTTCCTCTTTGTTTTGGGAGCTATATTTCATCATGTTATTCTTGATAAAATGCAATTAAAAGTTAACATTTTATATTTACAAAATAAAATATAAAATTTTAATAAAATATTGCTTGTTAAATAAAAGCTTTTACTCTCTTATAAAAAATTAATAGAATGTCAAATAATATTTCAGAAAATTAAAATACCTAAAAAATTTCATTTTGATTTTTTTAAATAGTAAAAAATCGCACCCAGAAAGAAGTGCTGATGATATGTTTATCAGCCGAAGCAATATTATTCAGAAGTTTTATTCTTTATTAGGAATAGAGAAGATTCATAAGATTAATCATTAAAATTTTTCATTGATATGTAACTTGAATTAGGCAGCTTGTAAAAAAAATTTAGGACTTGCGTAAAAAGAGCAATGAATTTTGCTGGATATATAATGAGAAGGCGATAAGTTATATCTCATGAGCTTACTTTTTGGGAATCTCCCCGGATTATTGATCCATAATTCAAGATATACAACATCAACAAAAAATAATTTGCTATCTAACTAAAATAGAAGACATTTCAAATGTAAAAAGATGTTTAAATTTATAACTGCAAAGTGTAAAAAATAAAATTTCTTTTCCTCAACTTTCCTCCTTTTCCATAATCATTTATACTTTTCCATAATCAATTTTTAGTACAGTTTTTATTATTTTTGGAGGCATTTTGTAAATAACTAATAACTGATTTAAGTACACAAATTTCCTAATTAAATAATTTTTAGATTCCAATAAAAATATTTGAAATTTATGGAAGCAGATAATTTTACCGCATAAATTGTAGTAAACCACTTTTAATAGCAAAAAATGTTTCTTATTAGCTAATAAAGTTTATTTTTGATAAGCAATTTAAAAAATAATATGAGAAATAATATTTTAACTAAAGATGCTTAGTTTCTGATTAAGAAAAAGCAATTTGGCCAGTACATTTCGGGGATAATATTTTTTAAATAATACTTGTTTTTTTTAATATAGGTAAAAAAAGTATATTACGTTTATAATTGTAATGCTTCTTTATTCTCATAAACTGCAAACACAACTCACTCTTTTACTTGTAATTAAAATTTTGTGAAAAACAATTACATTGTATTAATAAATCGCAATTTATTTTGGTTGTTGAAATTCATTTAATTGTATAAACATTGAAATTCTGTTCTAAGAAAAGTATTGAAAATTACAACATTAATAAATCTTGAAAATTGATTTTAACGTTAATTAAATAATCTATTTGAGTAATTTTTAAAGTGATATAAATAAAGAAATGTTACAGAAATTTGATGTAAATGTGTGTGAATAATAGAATATTTTTCAAACCATCCTTTGAATAGTTAAGATGCTTAACCCCGAAAATCAGAGAAAATTCATTATTGTGATATAATATAAAAATCAGCTATAATTTTGGGAAAAAAAGAATGCCTGTTAAATTTTAAACCATATATCTACTTAAACAAAAAAATAATTTTAATTTATTTAGTATTTGTGATTCAGGTTTGGCTCATATTTTACACTACCGGCCATTAAAATTGCTACACCAGGAAAGCGGCACACCACACACGTGAAATTTGCATGACAGGTAGAACTTGCTGTGATATGCAAATGATTAGATTTTCAGCGCATTCATACAAAGCAGGCAACAATAGCGACATCTACAATGTGTATAAAACCTGAGATTTGACAGCAGTTTTCTGATACTCAATTTCCGTTTCAACGTTGTTTTCGGCAAAGAAAGTTGTTGTAATGCCTCGTGTAAGAAGAAGAAATGCCTATCAACACGTGTCTGACTTTGATCGAGGAAGGATTATAGCCTACAGGGATTGCGGTTTATCGTACCTCGAAATTGCTGCTCGCGTCGGTCGAGACCCCATGACTGTTGGCAGAATATGGAATCGATGGGTTCAGGACAATCATACGGAACGTCATGCAGGATCTCAGCGACCCCCCCATCACTAACAGCAGAGAAGACAGACATCTTATCCGCATGGTCACAAGGGATCGTACAGCCTCGTCACGAACCCTGAGTCGAGAAATGGAGTCATTTGCAAGGCAACAAGTTTCTGCTCGAACAGTTCGACGACGTTTGCCGCAGCTGGGATTGTCTGCACGGCGACCATGGCTTCGGCTACCACTGACGCTGCGTCATATACAGGAGCGTTTTCAATGGTGTGATGAGCGACGAATCTGGACGCGGGAATGGCATCACGTCATCTTTACAGATAAATCTCGGTTCTGTATACAGGACCATGATGGCCGCCTCCGTGTTTGGAGACTTCGTGGAGAACGCGATTTGCCAGCTTGCATTGGACATCGCCATACTGGCCCATCTGCTGGAGTGATGGTATGGGATGCCATTAAATACACGTCTCGATCACCTCTTGCTCGCATTAACGGCACTTTGAATAGCAACCGTTACATTTTCGAGGTGTTAAGGCCCGTGGCTCTGCCCTATCTTCGAGGCCTCCCTAATGCTTTGTTTCAACAGGATAATGCACAACCGCATGTTTTCCGTACTGTTCTGAACTTCCTTGATACAGAACAGGTTCAACTGTTACCCTGGCCAGCATGTTCTCCTGATCTGTCACCAATTGAGAACGTGAGGTCAATGGTTACCATGCCATTGACACGCCATCACTCACCATCCACTACTGGCGATGAAATGTGGTATAGTGTTGAAGCTGCATGGACTGAGATCCCCGTACATGACATACAATCTCTGTTTGACTTCATGCCTAGGCGGATAATTGCTGTTATTGCAGCCAGAGGTGGCTGCTCTGGGTAGTGGTTTCTCAAGATCTATACATCCTAATTTCCTGTAAATCTAATCACTTGTTCTTTCCACTATAATGTATGTGTCCAATAAATATCACTCTGTTATTTGCATTCCTTCTTGGTGTAGCAATTTTAATGGCCAGTAGTGTGTGTGTGTGTGTATATATATATATATATATATATATATATATATATATATATATATATATATATATATATATATATATATATATATATATATATATATATATATTCTTTTTGATTTGTCAATCCCAAAAGCAAATAGCTAAATAAAAACAACCAAGTAATTAAAAGATACATTAAATTTGAATTTAATAAATTCAAATATTGTAGTTAAATCCGATCGTGAATAAATATAAATTTAAGAATAAAAACAAATTTCTGTGATTTTATATGATATTTTTAGCTGTTGGAAACTTTAAAAAGCGCTTAAAGTAATTTTGAAGACGCATAATTATATTTTTTATAATTCATGTATTTTATTACAGTGAAATTAACTGCACATTTGAATAAACTAAACTTAATTACGATAATAACACGCAGATTATTATAAGATGAATAAGAAGCCCAGTAGAGGGAAAGTCAATCCTTTAAAATTATAAAAGCACTGAAAAATTATTTTATTCACTTCCAATATTTTATGCTGTGTACAATGAAATTATTATTAGATTTTTAAAGATCAAAAACTGTTGTTATACTTTTTAAGAAGTAAAGTAGCAGTACGTTACTTTAGGCAACGACCGACCAAGACTTACGAAATGTAGTCAGTAGAGGAAATAAATTTTCCGGGAACTCTCTCTTTCTCTCATAGAATGGTGAGGATTGTCTTGAACATTTTGTAGATACAGTGTCAGTTTGCCACCTAAAATTTCCCTAAAGATGTTATCTCATGCAGTAGGTCAATACGTTTTTTTAAGTTGGGTAAATTACTTTTTTTGGCGAAAATATTTTAGAAAATATAATTACAATATCTTGAAAGAAAAATAAGACAAAAAATATGAAAAAAGGCAGAATTCTAATACATTATGCTGAACAAAATATGCTGAAAGAATGTGTAAAATAAATCTTGTGGTCAGTTAATTAATCTTCTAAAAACTAAATTTAGCAATCAAATTTCTAAAGAAGTTTTAGAGAAATTTCATATAAAACAGATTAAAGATATTTATGATGTTCCAAAATAATTATAAAAAACAAATTTCACTATCTCTCACTGCTTCTACTAATTTATGTAAAAGTAAATTAAATTCTTTAAACATGTACAGTTAGTGCGAAAAATCAAGTGACTTACCCAATTCTTTCAGCAAAATCGCAAGCCCTTTGCAGTGTTAATAGAATTCAAACATCTGTAAAAGAATGCAAGAAAAAATTCATTAAATCTACCGTTTCTTAAATATTACTTATATTTTTGTCTTTTATTTAAATTATATACACAAAAATTTTTTTACGTAATGAATTGAAATACTTTTAAAATTTGGTAATTAAAGGTGAATGTAATAATATTACTGTACACTTCATAATAATCAGTTGAATCTACAGTATTAATTTCGTTACATAATATTTATATATTAATTCCAGAGGCAGCGCAGTTTAGAGTGTCATTGTTGTTTTTGTTTTATAATGACACTTGGACAAGACAAGCTCACTATGCGAATTGAGTCGATTGAGAGCGTCTTTTGCTTTAATCAGAGCACCATGTAGGTGAAAGTACGACTTTGCTCTACACACTTGCCATAGGTACCCGTTTATAGGGTAGGCAACCATTCACATCTCATTCATACAAGGAAAGGACAAAGACAGGATAGATAGATAGAGAAAGTACATCCATGTCCGAACCGGGATTCGAACCCAGTACCTCCTTATCCGCAGTCAGGCACGCTGACCACTAGACAAGTTGGTCGGCTTCGAGTGTCATACATTATGCAATCATTTATTTAAATACATTTAAAAATATATTTGACACAGTCCAGTTGACAGCTTAGTGTTGTTAAGCACATTAATATCCACCACATAAATAGCCTTCAGGTAGGATTTTTCACTGAAAGTGGATTGCATTTCAGTTTCGCAAGGGAGGAAACCCCGAAAACTGCCATCCGAGAGATGCGGATGCAAAAGCGCAGCATTCATCTCCCATTGTTCAACAGTCACACTAATCAAACCCAAGGACATGATGCTTCAAAGAGTTACACCAAGGGGTGTATGCTATTTATTATGCTTTATCAAGGAATACATGCAAGTTTTTGTAGGTGTAAATAGTTAGCTATATACGATAAAGTAAATAAGATATATGCAAATGAAGTACATGGTCAAATAGTAGGGCAGTGCCTTTTGGAGGGAAAGTTATTGGTTCCCATCCCAGCTACGACGAAACAGTACTAGATGGGTTTTAAGTTCCTACTTTCTGCATGCAAATCTGTCGAGGAGGATACTTCAGTTTTCCTGTTTCCCCTCCACCCCATGCAACAGGTGAATACGGCCTCCTACTCACAAAAAGTCCTCAAGTGGAAATCCAATTTAAGCAGCATTAAAATGCTTTAGAGTAAGACATTAGAATGTCTACTACGTGGTGACAAGGCCTCATTCTCCCATTGCTCAACAGTGGCTGGGATCGAATCCGGAGCCTTTCCATCTAAAATGCGTTATTTTATCACAAAGTCACACTGACCCATTTCGTTTTTTACTTATTAGGTCGAAGTATTGTGAAATTATGTGAATAACATATATTTGCTCTTACATTTCCAATTGCAATATCAAAAAGTCTGCGCTAGTGATGAAAATACATACTTAAGCATCATTAAGTCGTTGAACACTTTAAATGAAGTAGGGGACCCAAGCAAATAAAAACAAGATAATACTAGATATAGGCGTATTTCGCACAAAAAGTACTATGATAAAGAAGACATGTGTTGAACTGTTAACAATAACTACCGGTTCAAATCCAAAATATATTAATTACTCACACACATAACAATAACAATATTAATAAAATGTTATATTTATTTCTATTAAATTAAATGTATGATAATAGGTTAAATGAACTCTTATTGAGACAAAATAAAGAACAAACTATAATAAAATATTTTGCGTTTTACCTAAGGCTGTTTTCTAAACATAGTAAAAATCATAGCTACAGTTAAAAGTCAATTCATAAGTAAAAATAAAATTGCAACAATATCAGTAATAATGTTGATTAACAAAAACGCATAAAGTTCATTTTATTTTATCAATTATTTCATAAATAAATATTTCATGGTATCTCATTTAATAAAATTATCAATTAACATTCATTATGTGCATAAATTAATCACAATGGTATTATTTAATTTCAGATAACACTTGATAATTCAAAATAAAAAATAAAAGAATAAATAATTATTCAGTTCTTTTTTTTCCGAATTCTTCATTCGAAACTTTTGTTGCAGCGATAGTTGAATCGTCAATTTCTCTCAACTTTAGTTTAAAAGATCAGTGATTATTTTTTAAATAACATTTTTTAATTATTCGCATTTTTAATTATGTAGATATTTTGACGGTTATCTTGGAAAAACAGTCTATTAACATTGAAAAATGAATTTCAAATAAATAAACATTCTCAGTTACAAAAATTTAGTATTTGTAATATTAATATTCAATATA